>CAUYLG010043355.1:0-22559 GCA_963573385.1 Cacajao melanocephalus
CTGCTTGTTTGTTATTTTCATCTCTTATTCCTTCCTGTCTCCATTGTTAAGCACAATTATTGGCATAAAAGAGGTTTTTAATACCCATTTTTAGACTGCATTCTAGCCTGGGCAATAGAACAAGAATCCCGTTCTCTCTCCGTCTTTCTCTTCCTCTTTCTTTCTCTCTTTCATTCTTTTTTTTTCTTTCTTTCACTCTTTCTTCTTTTCTCTCTTTTTCTTTCTTTCAAAAAAAAATGATAAAGATGGTAAATTTTATATGTATATTCTAACCTCAACTAAAAAATAGGGCTGGGCGCAGCAGCTGATACCTGTAATCCCAGCACTTTGGGAGGCCACGGTGGAAAGATCCCTTGAGTCCAGGAGTTTGGGACCAGCCTGGGCAATGTGGCAGACCTTGTCTCTACTAAAAATAAAAAAAAAATAGGCCAGGTGTGGTGGCTCATGCCTGTAATCATGGCACTTTGGGAGGCCGAGGCAGGTAGATCACGAGGTCAGGAGATCGAGACCATCCTGGCCAACACGGTGAAACCCCATCTCTACTAAAATACAGGCGTGGTGGTGTATGCCTATAGTCCCAGCTACTCAGGAGGCTGAGGCAGGAGAATCACTTGAACCCAGATGGTGGAGGATGCTGTGAGCCGAGATCGTGCCACTGCACTACAGCCTGGGCAACAGAGCAACACTCTGTCTCAAAAAAAAAAAAAATAGCCGGGCACGGTAGTGTGCACCCATAGTCCCAGCTACTCAGGAGGCTAAGGCAGGAGGACTGCTTGAGCCCAGGAGGTTGAGGCTACAGTGAGCTGTGATCACAGTACTGCACTCCAGCCTTGGGGATAGAGTGAGACCCTGTCTCAAAAACTAAATAAATAATTTTAAAAGATGTAACTATTTTCATTGTTAAATTTTAAAATGTCTTAAAATTTAATTAACATGAGCAAATTATAAAATTCAAAAAATAATCATTTTTTGAAAGGGCAGAAGACAAAACCCTGGGGATAACCTACATTTAAGGGATCAATAGAAAAAGAGGAACCTACAAAGGAGACTGCAAAAGAGCAGCCAGCTAAGCAGAAGGAAATGTCACCAAGGCCCAAAGATGGACTGGATGATAACAGAAGCCACAGAGGGGTCAGGTCAACTCTGAAAAGTATCCATTTGGTTGTGCTGTAAAGGGGCCAATGGCAAGCTTGGCAAGAGCAGTTTCAATGGCGTGGAGGAGCAGAAGCCAGAATGCAGATCGGCAAATATTTAATAACAGGAAGTTAGCACACAGAGGCAATGAGAGCAAGTGATTTTCCCAGTTCTTTTCAGAAAGTGAGCTATGAAGTGAGGAAGAAAGTGTGAGGGTGTTTTAAGGAAAGAGGATTTTCCTTATCTTTTTTTCTTTTTTTTTTTTTGAGACAGAGTCTCACTCTGTCACCCAGGCTGGAGTACAGTGGCGAGATCTCAGCTCACTGCAGCCTCCGCCTCCTGGGTTCAAGCCATTCTCCTGCCTCAGCCTCCTGAGCAGCTGGGACTACAGGCATGCACCACTACACCTGGCTGATTTTTGTTTTTTTTTTGAGTCAGAATCTCGCTCTGTTGCCCAGACTGGAGCACAGTGGCACGATCTCTGCTTACCACAACCTCCAATTCCCAGGTGCAAGTGATTCTCATGTCTCAGCCTCCCAAGTAGCTGGGATTACAGGCATGCGCCACCATACCCCACTAATTTTCGTAGTTTTAGTAGAGATGGGGTTTCACCATGTTGGTCAGCCTGGTCTCGAACTCCTGGCCTCAAGTGAACCACCTGCCTCAGCCTCCCAAAGTATTGGGATTATAGGTATGAGCCACCCCACTCGGCCAATTTTTCATTTTAAGATGGAAGAAGCTTGAATATGTTTATAACTTGAGGGAAAAGTGAAGTTGAGAAAAGGCTCAGGAAATGAGAAAGAAAGCCAAGTGATAAGGCAATTCCTTGAAGAAACAGAAGGAACAGAATCAAGTGAACAGGTTAAAGGGACTGGCCATCAGCAGGAGTTAATGAGTAAGAAAGAGGGTAATGGCAGGGGAGTTTGTGTATATAAGGACACCTAAGCAATCCAAAGTCAACCAGGCTGAAGTGCAGTAGTGTGACCCCAGCTCACTGCAGCCTCGACTTCCTGGGCTGAAGCCATCCTCCCACCTCAGTCTCCTGAGTAGCTGAACTACCAGCGCATGACACCACGCCCAGCCAAGTTTTCAGTTTTTGCAGAGATGGGGACTCACTACATTGCCCAGGCTGGCCTCAAGCAATCCTCTTGCCTTGGTCTCCCAAAATGCAAGGATTACAAAGGGTTACAGGTGTGAACCACCATGCCCTGCCAGCCAAGAATTTTTTTTTTTTTTCTGGAGACAGTCTCTCTCACTCTGTCGCCCAGGCTGGAGCACAGTGGTACAAACTCAGCTCACTGCAACCTCTGCCTTCCGGGTTTAAGCAATTCTCCTGCTTCAGCCTCCCAGGTAGCTGGGATTACAGGTGTGTGCCACTACGCCCGGCTAATTTTTTGTATTTTTAGTAGAGACGGGGTTTCACCATTTTAACTGGGTTTATTTAATCTAGAGAAAAGAATTTGCTAGGTGTAAGCTTAACAACAAGTTTATATCTATATTTTAAAAGTTAGGGCTGGGCGTGGTGGCTCATGCCTGTAATCCCAGTACTTTGGAAGGCCAAGGCAGATGGACCACCTGAAGTCAGGAGTTCGAGACCAGCCTGGCCAATGTGGTGAAACCCCATCTTTACTAAAAATACAAAAATTATCAGGGCATGGTGGCAGGTGCCTGTAATCCCAGCTATTCGGGAGGCTGAGACAGGAGAATCGCTTGAACCCAGGAGGCAGAGGTTGCAGTGAGCTGAGATAGCACCATTGCACTCTAGGCTGGGCAACAAGAACGAGACTCTGTCTCAAAAAAAAAAAGTTAGGGCAGGCGCGGTGGCTCACACT
Organism: Cacajao melanocephalus; assembly: GCA_963573385.1. Lineage (NCBI taxonomy): Eukaryota > Metazoa > Chordata > Mammalia > Primates > Pitheciidae > Cacajao > Cacajao melanocephalus. The sequence continues at coordinate 2,967 of CAUYLG010043355.1, forward strand.
TGTAATCTCAGAACTTTGGGAGGCTGAGGCGGGAGGATCCTTCAAGCCCAGAAGTTCAAGACTAACCTGGGCAACATAGGGAGACCTCATTTCTATTAAAAAAATAGTTTTTTAAAAAAGATATTAGAGCCTTTCTTCGGACCTCTTCCCAACCATTCAGTCCAAATATCATTAGGTAGGAGCAAGTAAGATAGCCTAGAGTAGGGTGTTGGTGCCCAAGCAGGGTGAAGAGGACATCCTTGCAGAGGAGCTGCAAGAGTGATGGCACAGCGTGTCATAGCTTGAGCACAATGAAGAGGGTAAGCCTATAGCGGGGGACCTGGTATGGGGCACCAGACCCCAGGTGAGGTGAGGGGAGTATCCATGAGGCATGAGGGGTGGCAGCCATAGGAAACTGGTCACATACAAGGGAACTGATTAAACAAGTAAATATATTAAGGAGAATGAAGCCAGTTGGAGAAGGGAATTATAAATATGGAAAGGAAGGAAATGAGAACGAACCCCATGGTGGTTGAACTGGAACTGGAGCTATCAGTGTGATCCCATCATTTTCATACATACGTCTATACAACAGAGATTTAGAAATAACATAGATGGGACAGGCACAGTGGCTCACACCTGTAATCCCAGCACTTTGGAAGGCCAAGGCGGGCGGATCACGAGGTCAGGAGTTCAAGACCAGCCTGGCCAACATGGTGAAACCCCATCTCTACTAAAATTACAAAAATTAGCCGGACGTGGTGGCAAGCGCCTGTAACCCCAGCTACTCAGGAGACTGAGGCAGGAGAATCGCTTGAACCCGGGAGGTGGAGGTTGCAGTGAGCAGAGATCACACCACTGCACTCCAGCCTGGGCGACAGAGTGAGACTCTGTCTTAAAAAAAAAAAAAAAAGAAATGGCAGATCCTCAGAGTAGCCTTTTCAAGTAAAGAAAAAAAGAAAAAAAAAATAGATGTATGCATATGCACATCTATTTCCCAGCTCGTCCACCAGGAGTGTATGGGAGCAACGAGCAATGATACCCAGGGGCAATGACCACTCCCAACGCACCTATCTCCATTCCTAAACATCATCCTCCATTTCAAAATATCATTCTCCATTTCAAAAAAGGGCTCCTTGGAGATGTGGCTGATTCTACGACTGAGGCAGGGAAAGTACAAGATGAGCCTAGAATATCTTATTGTGCCAGAAAGTGCTCAAAGAATAATGGAAACACATCAAAAAAATCCACACAGAAGCTAGACTGAAGGAACTGGGACACTCCCAGGACTATTTGAATAATAAATAGATGATAATAACATATCATAGTCCATTCAATAAAACAGGAATTCCTGAGTCCATACTGATTTAAAAATAATGAATTGAAAGTCTGATAAAGGTCTCAAAGTTACTCACCCCCCACCCCATGATGTACTTATTAATTACAAAGGGGAAAAGAGTAACTTTACAGTGAAGAAGAGCGGCAGACATCATCAGCATCCAGTAAGCAAAGCTGATGTCATCAGTAATGGGACAAATCAAAACCACACACCACTTGATAGGATGCAATAAGAACAGAGCATCCCTTCTGTGACATTCCTGCCAGAGATGCATAACCCAAAGCTAATCATGAGGAAGCATCGCACAGACCCAAATCGAGGGACAATACACAAAAGAACCCTGTCAAGGTCACGAAAGCCAAAGAAAGATGAAGGAACTACTCCTGACATGGTAACTAAATCAACATATGATTCAGAACTGGATCCTTCTGCTATGAAGGACCACCAGCAAAAGTTGAATGGGGCCTGAGGATTAGATAGAATGACACACCAGTGTTAATTTCCTGATTTTTTTTTTTTTGAGACAGCATTTCACTCTTGTTGCCCAAGCTGGAGTGCAGTGGCACGATCTCAGCTCACTGCAACCTCCGCCTCCCGGGTTCAAGCTATTCTCCTGCCTTAGCCTCCTGAGTAGCTGGGATTACAGGTGCTTGCCACCACATCCAGCTAATTTTTGTAATTTTAGCAGACATGGTTTCACTATGCTGGCTAGGCTAGTCTTGAACTCCTGACCTCATGATCCGCCCCCTTCGGCCTCCCAAAGTGCTGCGATTACAGGCGTGAGCCACCATGCCCGGCCAATTTCCTGATTTTTTATGGTTGTTTTGTAGTTATGTAGAAGAATGCCCTTGTTTGTAGGAAAGACATATTCAAATATTTGGGGGTGATACAGCATCATGTCAGCCACTTATTCTCAGATAATTCAGGGAAGAACAATTCTTTATACTGTATTTGCAACTTTTCTGCAAGTTTAAGACTTTTTTTTAAAAAATTTACTAGTAAGAAAGATTATTCAGACTATATATCCGTTAAATAGGAATCTATATAGGAAAAAAATTATGACAATTCAGAAGGAGTAGATGCCGTTCTTTTTTGTGCCCTTTAGAATATCCCCATCTGTGCAGTTAAATAAAAAAGCCCTTTCTAGTCACAGAATTCAATGTATATCTGTTAAGTATCTATTAGAAAGACTAAAATAATACCAGTACCTCCCAAGCTGTCAAGATCCTCAAGAATCCTGCCAAATCTGTGAAATAAAGCAAACTGTGAATTAAACGAAAATCATGTCTCCCTTCGAAAATAAATAACACACTTCAGGGTGATGAAAACATTCTAAAATTGACTGTGGTGATGGCTGCACAACTCTCTAAAAATACCAAAACCATGGCATTGTATACTTTAAACAGGTGAATTGTATGGTATGTGAATTATATTTCAAAATTGTTATAAAACAAGGGAATAAAATAAAAACAAATACATAAAAATAGCACTGTGTTACCTTACAGTGTTTTGAACAGTCAAATATTTCTCTCGTAATTCAGGCTCACTGCCTAAAGGCAAGAGAACTTCAATATAACTGTCCTTCATTCTCCTAGGGGGCAGTCCATCCTGTGATTTGGCCAAGAAACTATGAAGTAACTTTCTTTCTTCCATTGCCTTCACATGGTCTCTGAGAAGAAAGGATGCAGGATTCATAAAACAAGAGCACTTCTAGCCCACAATTCCAGTGGTACACAGGCCAGTAAGATAGCATCAAAGGAGGAAAAAGAAGATCTGGACCTACTTTCACCTTCCCATCCTTCCCTCCCTTCCCACCCGCCACTTGGTGAAACTGATCATTTCTGGTATCATTTCTCAGACTTAAAAACATGCTTAAGGCTGGGTGTGGTGGCTCACGCCTATAACGCCAGCACTTTGGGAGGCCAAGGCAGGTGGATCATCTGAGGTCAAGAGATTGAGATCAGCCTGGCCAACATGGAAAACTCCATCTCTACTAAAAATACAAAAAAATTAGCCAGACATGGTGGTGGGCACCTGTAATCCCAGCTACTTGGGAGGCTGAGGCAGAATTGCTTGAACCTAGGAGGCAGAGGTGGCAGTGAGCCAAGATCGCACTACTGTACTCCAGCCTGGGGGACAGAGTGAGACTCTGTCTCAAAAAAAAAAAAAAAAAAAAACTTAAAAGTGATATATATATATATATATATATATATATATATATGTATATAAACCCAAATGAGCTATATATTCACCCTTATCAAAAATCATATTCAAAGACTAGAATATTTGAAATTAAGTTAAAAATTCAGAGAGATGGATACAACAGCACATATATATATCTCTAGGCTAAAGAATGGCCACTCTACTTTACATTCTCATTTCTCAGATTCTCTGAGCCCCAGTTCTCTCTCTCTCTCTCTTCCTTCAATTTCAGGAAAGAGAGACAGAGGAGGGAAAATGGACTATATCCAAAGGAGGTATGGAAGGCAGACAAAAGGTAAAGAAGAAGAGAACATGGAAAGGAGACAGAAAGGGAAGAAAAAGAAGAGAAGATTAAGGCGGAAGAGAAAAGAGAGACAAGGGGATATGGAACAGCAATGTTGACAAGAGCATTAGCTAAGATGTCTTTCTAAGCCTAACTTACAAAGAATTATTTCCAGAAATGTTTAGCCTACAAAAAATACAGGAGATAGAGGAACAAGTTAAATGACACCAGTAAATCCGGAATGTGGAACATTCTCAAGACAAATGGCTTGGCCTCCTTAAAGTCAAGCTCATGGGAGAAGAATGACTGTCCATTAATCTATATTAGGGGAGACTAAAGAGTCATAACCATCAGACGCAATATGCAATCCTTTATTGGATCTTGATTTTTTTAAAAAGCTATAAAAAACATTTTTGTTAAAAGGAGTAATCTACTGAAAAAAACTAGAAACAGCTGAGGAAATGTGACTAGGGATGAGTAATGTACTACCAGGGAATTGCTGTCAATTTCATTACATGTGAGAATGTCTTATTTGTTGGAGATACACAAAGGCTGGTTTTAAAAAATATTTACTGGAGATGCATGCTGAAGTGTCATGGTGTCTATAATTTACTTAGAAATGGTTCAGTCAATATGTGTATATTGGCAAATTTGGTAAAATATTAATAAGCATCGAATCCAAGTGGTGGGTACACAGGTATTCATTCTCTCTACTTTTTAGTAAATTGAAATTTTTCATATAATTCAAAAATAGGCTGGGCATGGTGGTTCACGCCTGTAATCCCAGCACATTGGGAGGCCGAGGCGGGCGGATCACGAGGTCAGGAGATCAAGACCATCCTGGCCATGGTGAAACCCCATCTCCACTAAAATACAAAAAATTAGCCAGGCCTGGTGGCGCATGCCTATAATCCCAGCTACTCAGGAGGCTGAGGCAGGAGAATCGCTAGAACCCAGGAGGCAGAGGTTGCAGTGAGCTGAGATCATGTCACTGCACTCCAGCCTGGCAAAAAGAGCAAGACTCCATCTCAAAAAAAAGAATTTAAAAATAAGTCATTAGATAATTTCTACACCAACAATAGATTATTATATGTCTAGTGATCACTCATCTTTTTTTCTATCTCATTTTAGCCTTAAAATCCTGTACACCAACAGGGATATGATCCTGTTTTACAACAAGAAAATATTATGAGAAAGAAAAAAACAATATCGGAGACCAAATTCTGAACTGACAAGAAGCAATAAAGGAGTCAAGCTGCATGAAACAGAGAAACTAAGAGACTTGGGTTAAAGTCCCAAACCCTAACATTTAATCATTCAATCTCTGAGTTTCAGTTTCATGTGTAAAAAAGGAACAGGAACATATGTCATGAGGATGTCACAAGTTTTGAGAATCAGTGAGGTAATATACCTAAATGCACTCTGAAAAATGCAGAATATATGTAAATCATATTCTTTTATGACAATGAGGTGTCATCTGATGAGTATGTTGAAATGTTGACCTTTGCCCTCAAGCAAAATACTTTCAATCTATCTCTGAACACAGGGCTCCCCATCCCCACTGTGAGACCATCAGCTGAGCCTAAATATAGCCTAGTATAATACCTTGGGAATGAAAAGAACGAATGAAAACAAAGATGCATACCTCCAATTTGTGGATGCTCCTACTATCTCCCGCAACTTATCTCGAACTGAAACAAAAATAAACAGGTCATTCTATGAAACAAAGAAATATGAGAAATAGATTATAGCAATGAGCTCAAGAACTGTGAAAAGCAATTCATGTATGCAAAAGATTTAAAGATCCACAGATTTCCATTTAATGCCACAACAAACAACACAGGGACAGGATCGAGCCTCTGCTCCCTAGAAACCTGAAACAACTATACTGTCTCCTTAGCGCACAAATGAATACCTTTGTGCCAATCACTAGGATTTGTATAAACAAACAAAAAAGGATAACTTCAATTATTCATTTAATGGGGCTGTATCAGTGTTAGCCCAATGAGAACCACTATGATGGAGATATAAACAGGATTCCCACCTATCTTCTTTGTTTTTTCTTTTTAAGACAGAGTCTCGCTCTGTCATCCAGGCTGGAGTTCAGTGGCACAATCTTGGTTCACTGTAACTTCTGCCTCCTGGGTTCAAACAATTCTCCTGCCTCAGTCTCCCGAGTAGCTGGGATTACAGGTGTTGTGCCAGTGCCACCACACCCGGCTAAGTTTTGTAGTTTTGTTTTGTTTGAGACGGAGTTTCACTCTTGCTGCCCAGCCTGGAGTGCAATAGCGTAATCTTGGCTCACTGCAACCTCTGCTTCCCAGGTTCAAGCGATTCTCCTGCCTCAGCCTCCCAAGTAGCTAGGATTACAGGCACACGCCACCATGCCCGGCTAATTTTGTATTTTTAGTAGAGACAGGGTTTCACTATGTTGGTCAGGCTGGTCTTGAACTCGTGACCTCAGGTAATCCACCTGCCTCGGCCTCCCAAAGTGCTGGGATTACAGGTTTGAGCCACCGCACCCGGCCCCGACCTATCTTCTTATACACAGTATTAGATCAAATTACTTAGTTCAGGGACTAATACTAATATCCAAACCTGAGTCTCATTATAATTCATTTCTCATATTTATAGTCTCCTGGTTGTTAAAAAAGTTTAAGCCAGAAAAATAAAGCAAAGACTTATATCAAGCTAAGGCAAATAATGCAATTTTAATTAATGCCACTGCCCAAAAGTGCAAACGTATATTAGTGATTACAAAATGCAAGCACTTAAAAGAAAAGCTGATACTAATTACCACACACACCATGATTCACATGTATAGGTGGACATGCTATATGAATAAAGGGAAAATCAATTAGAAAACCAGCAATAATTTGAAAGTAAAAAATAACTCTATAGTATTTCAAATACTGTCTTGAGTTCACGCATTTTTTCCTAGCACTTCAAAATATATATTCCAGTTATAGGAAATTATCTATAGTATTTCTCAGTCCTTTAATAACTAACTGATCAAAACCAAATATGATTTATTTTAACATGCATTTTAACATGAAACAATGGTTGACTTTTCTATCAAACAATTATGGATACACCATAAATTTGGCATATAATTACAATTAAATCATAGAGAACTGCAAACAACAACCATTAGTACTTTAGCATTATTTCTGATTTTTTCCTCCTAACTTCCTTGAATAAAAGAATACACAGGGCCAAGGCGGGTGGATCATGAGGTCAAGAGATCAGACCAGCCTGGCCAACATGGTGCAACCCCATCTCTACTAAAAATACAAAACTAAGCCTGGCATGGTAGTGGGTACCTGTAATCCCAGCTACTCGAGAGGCTAAGGCAGAGAATCGCTTGAACCAGAGAGGCAGAGGCTGCAGTGAGCCAAGATCACACCACAGCACTCCAGCCTGAGCGACAGAGCAAGATTCCATCTCAAAAAAAAAAAAAAGAAAGAAAAAATGGGCAGGCCATGCATGGTGGCTCACACCTGTAATTCCAGCACTTTGGGAGGCCAAGACAGGCAGATCACTTGAGGCCAGGAGTTCAAGACCAGCCAGGCCAACATAGTGAAACTCCGTCTCCACTAAAAATACAAAACTTAGTCAGGCTTGGTGGCCCATGCCTGTAATCCCAGCTACTCAGGAGGCTGAGGCAGGAGAATCTCTTGAACCCCAGAGGCAGAGTTTGCACCGAGCCAAGATCCTGCCACTACACTCCAGCCTGGGTGACAGAACAAGACTCCATCTCGGGAAAAAAAAAAAAGAATGGACATAAGGTACCTCAAATAGTACATGGACTAATTATGCTCACTTACATAAAATAATTACTACTAGCTCAGTCAGTGTAAGAAGAAAGGCAAGTAGGCCGGGTGCAGTGGCTCACGCCTACAATCCCAGCACTTTGGGAGGCCGAGGTGGGTGAATCACAAGGTCAGGAGTTCGAGACCAGCCTGGCCAACATGGTGAAACCCTGTCTCTAAATACAAAAAATTAGCTGGGCGTAGTGGTGGGTGCCTGTAATCCCAGCTCCTAGGGAGGCTGAGGCAGGAGAATTGCCTGAACCCGGGAGGTGGAGGTGGCAGTGAGCTGAGACTGCACCATTGCACTCCAGTCCTGGTGACAGAGTGAGACTCCGACTCAAAAAAAAAAAAAAGAAGAGAGGCAAGTAGTGAGGGCCAAAAAAAGTTTTAAATTTTATTTACATATATTTACATACATATATAACATAATTTAGACCCTTTAAAGCAGTCACAATTTTAATTATAATGAATACTCCTAGTTTAATAAAGACAGTCCATAGTTTACATATCATATTGGTAATTGAAATTAACTTTCATTAAACATGGACTAACAGGATCCCTCGAACATAAGTATAGACTAGAAGTGTTTACTTGGTACAACTAACAGGCCCATCTCTTTTTATCCATTTTTCCATGTCTTCAGAACCGACACACAGGAAGTGGAAATCGCTTAACTAAAAGAGCTCAGTCCCCAAGGTTCCCAGGAACAATAGTTCAAAATCTGGATGTGACTTCTACCCGAAGCTATTAATATTATGCAGTTATCCTGCTCATTTTGTCAAGAAACGTTTATGAAAGATCTACCTTTAATATGCCTCATTTGCTCTAAACTATCATTCTATAGACCTCTCAAATAAAAGTAAAACAAGGTTTTTCACCACGTAGACATAAAACATAGACACCATGCTTGCCTTCATGAATGTGGAAGAGTCCCTGTTTCTTGGGGTTCTGGGGTCCTTGAGTCAGTCCTCTTCCAGGAGTAAGCTGCCCCTTGCCCAAGGCACAAAGCCTATAAAACAAGATAAAACAGAATAGATTCCATGACTTATTCCCCGGCAACCCCAAAGACCTACCCTCCTCCCAGAATACCTGGCCATAGCACTCCCTTAGTACATATTGTCTTGTAGGAGTTTGCAGTCGTTTCACAAGTATATGTATATTTGCATATGAGGCTATTACATAAAGCATCTCTCCAACTAGAGTAAACATTTTTTGAGAGCAGAGACCAGTTAGGTAATTATCTACAAAATAAATAAAAGATGGCAACTAAGTTTAATGGATTTATTATTGGTCTTTCTATTTTATTAGTTTTAAAAGTCCATAATTGATTTGGTAAACAACTGAGCAAACTCACTATGAACTATTTATTCTGTCCTTTATTATCACATCATATTTCCTCAATAAATAAGATAAACCTAATTATAAAGTAAACTTTGAACACTGAATTAGCCCTTTCCAGATGCAAAGAAAGTACTTATTTAACTTACACAGAAATTTTCTAGAGTCCCAACACAATGAAATAAAAGCTATCTACTGGCCACAGTAGCAAATGCCTGTAATCCCAGCACTTTGGGAGGCTGAGGAGGGTGGATAGCTTGAGCCCAGGAATTCAAGACCAGCCTGGGCAACGTGGCAAAACCCCATCTGTACAAAAAATACAAAAATTAGCCAGGTGTGGTGGCATGCACCTGTGGTCCCAGCTACTCAGAGGCTCAGGTGAGAGGATCACTTGAACCCAGGAGGTCGAGGCTGCAGTGAGCCAAGCCTACACCGCTGCACTCCAGCCTAGGCAACAGAGTGAGAACCTGCTTCAAAAAAAATAAAAAATAAAAGCTATCTACCTAAATGTGCCTAACCTACTCTCCCAAAATAAGTTGATTTTGGTTCACTATTGCTTAAATGTTGACTCCTAATCGCACAATATTATGTCAGGGGTAGCACACAGATAATATCACAGATTAACAAACTGATCTGCGAGAACATAGTTGAAGAAGGCAAGGCATTGAATAGATCAAGAACCCACAGGCTGAGCACAGTGGCTCATGCCTGTAATCCAGCACTTTGGGAGGCCAAGGCAGCCGGCTCACTTGAGGTCAGGAGTTCGAGACCAGCCTGGCCAACATGGTGAAACCCTACCTGTACTAAAAATACAAAAATTAGCTGGGTGTGGTGGTGGGTGCCTGTAATCCCAGCTACTTGGGAGGCTGAGGCAGGAGAATCACTTGAACCCAGGAGATGGAGGTTGCAGTGAGCCGAGAACACACCACTGCATTCCAGCCTGGGCAACATAGAGAGACTCTTTTAAAAAAAAAAAAAAAAAAAAAACCCAGATACTATCACTCATTCTAGTTCAATTTACTAGTAAATTCTTACTACCTAATGTGAGAATAAGCGATAACAAAAAAAAGGGATATTTTTAGTTTTCTTTAGAGACCAAGCTACTATTGATTTCTCTTCTGAATGACGGCAGAGAAAGTCTCTCAGTATTTACAGTATTCTGTAAAATCCACATGCAGTTTTGAAACTGTGCTACTAGAACAAATCCTTATCCTTTCACCAAGTCAACTCATCTAATTGCACAGAACACAGAAATATGAGCACATGCTCACTGGCTAATTAGACTTCTTAATCACCCAGTCCTTTTTTTTTTTTTTTTTTTTTTGAGATGGAGTTTTGCTCTTGTTGCCCAGGCTGGAGTGCAATGGCACTATCTTGGCTCTCTGCAACTTCCACCTCCCAGGTTCAGGTGATTCTCCTGCCTCAGCCTCCCGAGTAGCTGGGATTACAGGCACACACCACCACACCCAGCTAATGTTTTGTATTTTTAATAGAGATGGGGTTTCACTATGTTGGCCAGACTGTTCTCGAACTCCTGACCTCGTGATCTGCCCGCCTCGGCCTCCTAAAGTGCTGGGATTACAGGCATGAGCCACCACACTCGGCCTCACCCAGTCATCTAACTTGGTTGCAACACAATCCCTGCTGGTCCACTAAGACCAAAATTCTTGCTGGAGGGTTTGGGATTTTGGATCTCTGTTCACTCTTCAGTCATACAGCTAACAAGCCTCTGTCTTATATATTTTAGCTTTATTTTTTCACTATAAATATTCCATTCCTGTACTTTTGTATGTAGATTAATATTTGTCTTTTTGTTTTTGACCATCTAATCTGCAATTTTCTCAGAACATGATTTGAGTTTTCCATTTTTCTCATTATTTCATTCTATGTATCTTCTGTAGGTTCATATGCCTTACTGAAGGAAATAGAGTATGTATTCCTTCATTCTTCCATCTCAGACACAAGCGGACAGGCACGGTGGCTCACACCTGTAATCCTAACACTTTGGGAGGCTGAGGCGGGGGGATCACCTGAGGTCAGGAGTCCGACACCAGCCTGGCCAACATGGTGAAACCATGTCTCTACTAAAAATATAAAAATTAGCCAGACATGGTGGTGCACACCTGTAGTCCCAGCTACTCAGGAGTCTGAGGCAGGAGAATCACCTGAACCCAGGTTGCAGTGAGCCGAGATGGCACCATTGCACTCCAGCCTGAGCAACAGAGACTCCATTTAAAAAAAAGAAACTAGCATTCTACCACTGAATATATCTGGTTTTAAAGAACACACTGGAAAAAGCTAATCCGTTCTATTGCTACCATTAGCTGAAAGAGCAAAAAAAAAAAAAAAAAAAAAATACCACCAACACGTTAATAGCAACAATAATAGATATGTTAAATGTATCCGATATAAGAAATGGGACTTGATTCTGAATGACTAAATACCTTGAATACGTATCACTAACGGGAGCTAATAACCAGTCTCACATATCTTAATAAATACGCATATACACAGAAACTGTTCTCCTACCCTAAGAAGCAGCATTTTCTGAAGAGGGATGAAAATCATTCCACCCTGCCTGTGTGAGGCAATATAGTATAGGGGTTAAGAGCCCAAAGGCTGTGCGCGGTGGCTCACGCCTGTAATTCCAGCACTTTGGGAGGCCAAAGCAGGTGCATCACTTGAGGTCAAGAGTTTGAGACCAGCCTGGCCATCATGGTGAAACCCCATCTCTACTAAAAATACAAAAATTAGCTGGGCATGGTGGCAGGCACTTGCAGTCCCAGCTACTCAGGAGGCTGAAGCAGGAGAATTGCTTAAACCCAGGAGGCAGAGGCTGCAGTGAGCCGAGATTGCACCCCTGCACTCCAGCCTGGGCAACAGAGTGAGAATCCATCACAAAAAAAAAGCCCAATCATGCTGGTCAACTGAGTGACATTAGAAAAGTTACCCAACCTCCCTGATCCTCAGTCTCCTCATCTGTAAAATCGGGATAATAATAGTACCTACCCCATAGGATTGTCAAAAGAATAAATGAATTAACACGTATTAAACCGTGAAGGGCATGTCTAGAAGAGCATATCTAATATACTGACAAGTCCTCAAAAAAACTCTATTATTATTCCAGAAAGTCATACTTCTCCAAAGTCTCCCCTAAAAATCAAAAAGCAAGAACCAGGCTGGGCACAATGGCTCATGCCTGTAATCCCAGCACTTTGGGAGGCCAAGGTGGGAGGATCACTTGAGATCAGCATGGGCAACATATGGAGATTCCATCTCTACAAAAATATTTTAAAATATTAGCCAGGCATAATGGTGCACACCTGTGGTCCCCGCTACTCAGAAGGCTGAGGTGGGAGGATCACTTGATCCCCAGGAAGACTGAGGCTGCAGTGAGCCATGATCGTACCACTGCACTTTACACTGGGTAAAAGAGCAAGATTCTGTCTCAAACAGAAAAAAAAAAAAAAAGAAAAAAAGAAAAAAAAAAAGTTGGGGCCAGGCATGGTACCTCACGCCTGTAATCCCAGCACTTTGGAAAGCCAAGGCAGTCTAATCACCTGATGTCAGGAGTTCAAGACCAGCCTGGCCAATATGGTGAAACCCAGTCTCTATTAAAAATACAAAAATTAGCTGGGCATGGTGGCGGGCACCTGTAATCCTAGCTACTCAGGAGGCTGAGGCTGGAGAATCACTTGAAACTAGGAGGCGGAAGTTGCAGTGAGCCAAGATCTGGCCATTGCACTCCAGCCTGGGGAACAAGAGTGAAACTCCATCTCAAAAAAAAAGGAAAGAAAGAACCAAAAACTTAGCCTAAGCCAGGCACTATCATGGACCACTGCCAAACACAGAATCAAATGAGGGGAGAAAAGAAGGGGATTAATGAATATGGAGAAACACTTGGGCCAATTTTTTTGGAAAATTGTGGTCGTAGAGCCCCATTCTTTGCATGCTGCCTTAAGAAATTCAGAAATACATTCCTGTGGCACAACAAAGGCATAATTTTAATACTTAAACAACGTTGCTTATACCAATAGCATATTGGTAATAATAAATCTATATCATACTGCCAACATAGTATTTGGGAGTATTTGGGTAATGGTAACTTTTTTTTTTTTTTGAGACAGAGTCTCACTCTGTCACTCACTGCAGCCTCCACCTCCCGAGTTCAAGTGATTCTCATGCCTCAGCCTCCCAAGCAGCTCAGATTACAGCTGTGTACCACCATGCCCAGCTAGTTTTTGTATATTTAGTAGAGATGGGGATTCACCATGTTGACCAAGCTGGTTTTGAACTCCTGACCTCAAGTGATCCGCCCGCTTCAGCCTCCCAGAGTGCTGGGATTACAGGCATAAGCCACAATCCCTGGCATGTAATGGTAACTTTTCACTACATTTGGCATCCTATCTACAGATAATCTGATGGAAACTGTGGACCTCAAACAGGCATGGGTCGAGTTGGAATATAGTTTTGCTCACACACAAAATGGTATATACTATTTCAGGGGGTGCACAGACCCTTTTTGATGTCCCCATGTCCCTCTATATTTGAAGATTCTGATTCAAACCAACCTCCTTAAGAAACTGAGGCCGGCCAGGCGCAGTGGCTCATGCCTGTAATCCCAGCACTTTGGGAGGCCAAGGCGGGCAGATCACCAGCTCAAGAGATTGAGACTGTCCTGGCCAACATGAACAAATGTCTTGACTCAGCCCTAAGTCCCAAGCTTACAGCAGGTGGCAAGGAAGAGTTTTCAGTGCAATAACAGGCAATGCTACTCACATGCCCTTCACTCTGAGGAAATAACCTCTATCTAGAGACTACACAAAGTCAAGGGCCTCTTGCAAGTGTAAAAAAGAAGCTATAAAGGTTGCCCACCCGTCAAAGAACCTAATCATCTCAGTCTGTATTCATTGTGAACTCCTCTCACTAGACACTGACAGATTATCTGCTTAAGGTTCAATCGTTTTTTGTTTGTTTGAAACAGGGTCTCTGTGTCGCCCAGGCTGGAGTGCAGGGGCGCGATCTCCACTCACTGCAAACTCCACCTTCTGGTTTAAGCGATTCTCCTGACTCAGACTCCAAAGTAGCTGGGACTACAGACGTGTACCACCACGCCTCTGCTAATTTTTGTATTTTTAGTAGGGATAGGGGTTTTGCCATGTTGGCCAGGCTGGTCTCGAACTCCTGGCCTCAAGTGATCCATCCACCTCAGCCTCCCAAAGTGCTGGGACTACAGATGTGCACCACCACGTCCGGCCTCAATATAACTTTCAAGAAAGGAACACGGGGTTATGAGAGAAAGTACTTGAACAAGACCATGGAGCTTTTGTAGATTTTTCACACTGCAAGCTAAAGCCAACTGCGGCCCCTCTCATAATAACTTTCAGTCTGTCTTCAAATAGTTCAACCAAGGCTTTTTTTTACAGTACTATAAACAAGACAGACAGAACCCTTACAACTGATAACAAAGTCCTCAGGAACCGTGAGAGAGATCCAGGATCCCCAAGAGAATTGATGGGATCAGTGTGAGTCAAAAGCACTATGAGTCACATCTATTAGAGACTCTATTTAGGGAGACAGGCCCACTGGTAGCAAGATAACTTCATGAACTGGAGTAGATGTGAGCCCCCCGGGATCCAGCCAGGCAGAAAACTTGGACAGGCTGGCATGCCGGGGTGAAAGGGATTAGGGAGAGCCAGACACGCTCTGGAGTCTAAGGCCCTCAGGCCTTAACTGTGCCAGCTGGGAAGATTACATATACAAAAAGGCATCCCCCTCACGTGGCCCAATCAAAGTATCCCGCCTCTTATAAGGGCTTTGTGGCTCATTAAAGGTAAAGGTCAAATTGGCACCCTAGACACAGTCCTAACTAACTAAGGTCCCGAAAGCCAAATGGTACCTTGCAATCTCTGCCAATGTTACAACAAACTTAGGTCAGAGCCCAAACAGGTCAAACATTTAATCCTAAAAATGTTCTCCAAAGGAGGATGAAGGAAGGGCTAAAGGTAACGTGGAACTCCAAATACCATCTGACAAGGGGCTACCCCAAAGCGGCTGCCAACCACACCCCTGATGAGCAAGGAGAAAGGAATTTCAGGGGAACACCCAACTTCCTCCCTTAAAACTGCTGCTTTGCTCTTAATGTCAACTCAGTGCCAGAAGTCATCAAAACGGGGGCGAGGTTCTCCCAACCCAAGACCGACGGGCCCATGTCCGGCCGGAGTCACAGTGAGCGAGCACCCCTTATGATCGAGCCCAAATGTCCACGCGTTATTCCGCCCGCCCCGGCCCACTTCTTCCGCCGGGGTTCGCCCGCAGCTCAGAGGGAAGGTGGGGGCGCCCCAGGCTACCGCCCTGGCAGCCCCTTCCACGCCCTGCCACCTACCGCAGTGCTGCCCGCCTCATTGCGTTAGGCTGCTGTGCGCGCGATGGAGAACCGGGCCCCGCTCGCTGGTCGGCGGAGGGAAACAGGCGATAAAACGGCCGCGAGCGCGAGCGCGAGCACGAGCACGAGCACGAGCACCAAAGCGCGCCCCACTCCTCCGACCGCGCCCTGGCTGAGAAACGGCCCCGGCGCCGGACCGCTGTGTCCGGGGGCGGGTCCGCAGCGTCCGGGGGTGGGGCCTCGGCGTCACGGGTCGGGGCCGCGCTGTCCCAGGCAGAGTCTACCCGTTCTTCGGCGGGAGGCTGGAGTTCGCAGCTGCGGGGCTTCCCACTCAATCTGTGCGGGGCTTGTTGCTAGAGCGAGGCCAGCCCATTCTCGGTTGAGTAAACGAATCACGCAGCACCGCCAGGGCGTGACGTCGAGAAGAGGCGCAGCCCTGCCCAATGGGTCCTTTATCCTTGACCCTTGCGCCTTGGCTCCGTCTGTTCTTGCCCTTGGCTGCACGTTGGAATCTTCTGGGCAGCTTTCCAAAGTACTGATGCTTGGCCGGGCGCGGGGGCTCACGTCTGTGATCCCAGCACTTTGGGAGGCCTAGGCGGGCAGATCACCTAAGGTCAGGAGTTCGAGACCAGCCTGGCCAAAATGGCGAAACCCCATCTCTACCAAAAAATACAAAAATTAGCCGGGCATGGTGGCAGACGCCTGTAATCCCAGCTACTCGGGAGACAAGCAAGGGAATCGCTTGAACCCTGAGGACGGCGGTTGCGTTGAGCCGAGATCGCGCCACTGCACTCCAGTTTGGGTGACAGGAGACTCTGTCTCAAAAAACAAAAAAATACTGATGCTTGAGACCCACTGACTGGAGATTCTGGTTTAGTCCTGGGTGCGGTCTGCGCTTCGGGATGATGTCTAAAGATGCTCCCAGGTGATGCTAACGTAACCAAAGGCTAAGAACCACTGACCTAAAGGGGAAAAAAATTGTTCCTCTTCTCTTTTCGGCCTAACCCCTAATGTTTGACATCTTGGCCGAGCTAGAGAGGTTCAAGGCCAGAGAGTTTAGGATGATTTCACCCTACGACATAATTCTCCATTTCTTTCAATGAATTCTTATTGAGCTGTTTGCATTGTGTCAGGCACTATTGCAGAGGCTGGGGTTCCAAAAACAAAAAAAGGACAAAAATCCCCTCCCTTAAGGGGCTATTGATAAGGAAAACAAATCAGCAAACAAGTTAGCAAATAACATGATTTCAAATATGGTGAAGCGGTTTAAAGGGGAAATAAGGTAATGGGGATCTTTTGAGAATATATGCAAGTCTTGCTTTGCCTCTAAAGATGGCAATTTCCTAAAAGGCAAGGGCCGTATGCTTTTTCGCAGTACCCCATACTTAGTAAAAATGCATTGATTTGAATTAAGCTAGCTTTCTGTTTTGAATCACTTCATGAGTTACACATGGAGCATGGTCTTTGGCTTTCTACCGAATTTTCCCTGCTTTTATCAATCCCACAGCTGGAAGACTCCCCTTTTAGCCTGCGAGGATCTCTCCTTCATATTTGTTCACATTGTACCTTTTCAGTGATAGTCTAGTTGGTTTTGTGTCAGCCATACTTCTTCATACTCTACCACACCTAACACAAAGAGCAATAAATATTGTATTGAATTACACTATTTTTGTTCTTCTTTTTACTTGAACTTTTTGTTGAAGCAATAGGAGGCTCAGGGAGAAAAAATACGCACAAGAGAGAATTTTTTGTAAATGATATAATAGGTAGGTACACTTTATAGCTTTTCCTGCAATCAAGTTATCTTCCATCAATTTCCAAATTATAAAGACACATTTTCATCAATGTAATAAACAGCATCGATTTTGGCTGGAACAGCTAAAACCAGGGCCTTAATGCCATGCAGATGCCTTCTCTCTATTGCTTATCTTTGCTTCTCTTTTGCATACTGGCTTCATTATTTTTTCTAAGTAATGGCATTCTCCATATGGCATAGAAGCTCCTGAACTTTGACCAGGCGCGGTGACTCACGCCTGTAATCCCAGCATTCATTTTGGGAGGCCGAGGCGGGTGGATCACCTGAGGTCAGGAGACCAGCCTGGCCAACATGGTGAAACCCCGTCTCTACTAAAAATACAAAAAATTAGCCAGGCATGGTGGTGGCCACCTGTAATCTCAGCTACTCAGGAGGCTAAGGCAGGAGAACTGCTTGAACCCAGGAATTAGAGGTTGCAGTGAGCCAAGATCGTGCCATTGCACTCCAGCCTGGGTGACAGAGCAAGACTCTGTCTAAAAAAAAAAAAAAGTAGCTCTTGAACTTTACATCTTACAGCCACACACGTACAAACTGACCCAAATTTCCACAGCCCAAGTACAAAAAAGTTCTGAGAAGAGAGTCACTGGTCCAATTGGGGTCAGTTACACACTCCCGGACTAGTCAACTATGCCATCGGGGGAAGGAACCCTTGCCCTGACTTACCAGGAACCCCCTCACCCAGACTCATGGCCAGGTACTGGGTCACAATCCACTAACACGGTTATTTCCGTAAGTAACCACACAGATGGGGATACGGAGCACCTTCTTAAAAAAGGAATACCAAGGCCAGGCGCAGTGGCTCATGCCTATAATCCTAGCATTTTGGGAGGCTGAGGCGGGCAGATCACCTGAGATCAGGAGTTCGATACCAGCCTGGCCAAAGTGGTGAGGACCCCCACCCACATCTCTACTAAAAACAAACAATTAGCTGGGCGTGGTGGCGCATGCCTATAATCCCAGCTACTTGGGAGGCTAAGGCGGGAAAATCGCTTGAACCCGGGAGCTGGAGGTTGCAGTGAGCCAAGATCGTGCCACTGCACTCCAGCCTGGGTGACAGAGTGAGACTCTGTCGCAAAAAAAAAAAAGAAAACAAAACAAAAGGCGTACGGAGCAGCCAACCACATAGATGTCCACTACAGATGTTAAAGAAGAAAAAAAATGAGCACATCACTTAGCCCATCTACCTTAGTTCTAACTTCAGGGAACCCCTGCTAGCCCCAGCCTGCCCAGCATTCATCCACGAGTCTCTAACTATCTCAATTGGCAGCATGCGCAAATTTCTTAAAACAGCCGCCGGGCGCAGTGGCTCATGCCTGTAATCCCAGCACTTTGGGAGGCCAAGGTGGGTGGATCACGAGGTCAACACATGGAGACCATCCTGGCCAACATGGTGAAACCTCATCTCTACTAAAAATACAAAAATTAG
Organism: Cacajao melanocephalus; assembly: GCA_963573385.1. NCBI lineage: Eukaryota > Metazoa > Chordata > Mammalia > Primates > Pitheciidae > Cacajao > Cacajao melanocephalus. The sequence continues at coordinate 21,547 of CAUYLG010043355.1, forward strand.
CCAGGCGTGATGGCATGCACCTGTAATCCCAGCTACTCAGGAGGCTGAGGCAGGAGAATCTCTTGAACCTGGGAGGCAGAGGTCACGGTGAGCCGAGATCCCACCACTGCACTTCAACCTGGCAACAGAGCGAGACTCCATCTCAAAAAAAAAAATTCTTAAACAGCTTAGCAACTCTGATTTCTGTGTGTGTCATTGTTGTCATTATTGTCAAGCATAGATGCTCTACCATCTTTTGGATAGCGGGGAAGGAAGGGGAAGTGGTCACAAAACCAGATCAGGAAACGTACAACAATTGTAGTGAGAATCACTGATCTTAAGTAACAGATTCTCTACCCAACTTTGTTGTTTCCCGTTATGTTCCATTAGTTCTATTTCAATATGGTCTCAGGATAACAGAGATGGTATCAATTGTGTAATTAAAAGTTACCTAATCATGCATTGACAGATACATAAGATATTATTAATGTCATTACAAGCAGAATAATAAAATCAAATGACAAGGATGGAAGCAGTATCCCAGCACTTTGGGAGGCTGAGGTGGGAGGATTGCTTAAGAACAGGTGGCTCATGCACTTTGGGAAGCTGTGGTGGGTGGATCACCTGAGGTCAGGAGTTTGCGACCAGTCTGGCCAACATGGTGAAACCCCGTCTCTACTAAAAATACAAAAAATTAGCCAGATGTAGTGGCACATGCCTGTAATCCCAGCTGCTCCAGAGACTGAGACAGGAGAATCGCTTGAACCCTGGAGACGGAGGTTTCAGTGTGCTGAGACTGTGCCACTGCACTCCAACCTGGGTGAAGAGTGAGACTCTGTTGTTTTTTTTTAAAAAAAAAAAAAGAACCGGAGCTCAAGACCAGCCTGGTCAACACAACATAGCAAGACCCTATCTCTACAAAAAAAAAAAAAAAAAAATAAAAAGAAAAATAAAAAAAAAAAAAACTGTTTAAAAAAAACCAAAAAACCAAAAAAGGCATTGTAATTTCAATAAAGTTTTTTGATTGAAAAAAA
>CAUYLG010043357.1:0-12264 GCA_963573385.1 Cacajao melanocephalus
CTAGAACTAGAAATTACCATCTGACCCAGCAATCCCATTACTGGGTATATACCCAAAGGATTATAAATCATTCTATTATAAAGACACATGCACATGTATGTTTATTGCAGCACTGTTCACAATAGCAAAGACTTGGAACCAACTCAAATGCCCATCAATGATAATCTGGATAAAGAAAATGTGGCATATATACACCATGAAACACTATGCAGCCATAAAAAAGGATGAGTTCATGTCCTTTGCAGGGACATGGATGAAGCTGGAAACCGTCAGTCTCAGCAAACCAACACAGGAACAGAAACACTGCATGGTCTCACTCATAAGTGGGAGTTGAACAATGAGAACACACGGACGCAGGGAGGGGAATATCACATACTGGGGCCTGTTGCCGGATGAGTGGTTAGGGGAGGGATAGCGTTAGAAGAAATACCTAATGTAGATGATGGGGTGATGGATGCTGCAAACTACCGTGGCATGTGTATACCTGTGTAACAAACCTGCATGATCTGCACATGTACCCCAGAACTTAAAATATAATAAGAAAAAAATAAACATTCTTAGCAGCTTTATTCATAATAGCCAAAAAGTAGAAGCAATCCACTTTTTGTGTGCATCAACTGTAGAATGTTAAACAGGCTATGGTACATTCATACAATGGAGCTCCATAGAACAATGAGAGGACATGAACTACTACTACACATGGCAACCCCTGGGAAGGGAGGGGACCTGTGGTGTGTTCTGGTCCAAGTCAAAGCACTTTCTTTCTCTCTCTCTCTCCTTCTCTCTCTCTCTCTCTCTCTATATATATATATATATATATGTGTGTGTGTGTGTATATATATATATATATATATATATATCTCATCTCTGTCTCGGTCTAGGTGCAGATTACATGGGTGAGTTCACTTTGTGAAAGTTTGTTGACTATATTATATGTCAACATAAAGTTTTTAATTTTTCAGGAAAATGAAAATAGGGATAAAAGCCCACGGAAACAAAAGAAGTAATGCAGGCTGCATTCTGTGAGAACTAAAACGAAAGAAAAAGCCCAGGGACCTTCTGCATTTGCAGGTCTGTTCATCTGTGAACTCCCACGTGGCTCTCTCTTGGAGCTCCCGGCGGATAGAAAGAGCAGGCTGTAAACTCATCACAAGACTAAAGGATTTTAAGCTCCACGTGTTCCTTAAGTAACACTTGATATTTTTATTTGATGCAGGCAAAGTCTTTATGTTCAAAGCTCCTTTCATGTTCTGTACTGACAGAAGCACGTGGCTCTTTCTGTTGATACTGAAATACGGCCTTGCTTTTGTCTTGCTCTCAAAGGAGATGTTTTAAATTGTTCAGTTGCAAAATAGAAAACTCTACAGGTTGAGTTGCTAAAGCTCTATTTGGAATTCACCAAAGAAGCTGATTCTTACTCTACGCAGAATTCCCCTCCAAAGCTGATTCCCAGATGCATAATTTTGTCTGTGTGTTGGTTTAGGCAAAGCACTAAAACCAAAATTCTCACTGCAACTCCTTTGCTGTCTTACAAAAGGATCTTGAAGCAATTTGCAAGATCTCCATGTTCACTCTAAGCACAATTTGAAAGCCACTAAAATAAATCAACCACAGTATCTGACAGATGCACACACTTATTTGTTACTTCAGCAAACACCTGGTGAATGCTTCATGTACTGGTTATCTACTAGGTAACTCAGGGTCACACACCAAATGGGTTACAGCACAAATATTTGTACCCAGGGCCCTTGCCCTCTTGTGCGTTGCCACTTCCAGTCTCTATGTCTCCTCCACACCTCTGAAACCCAGGGTACCTTCTTAAGCCACTTCAAACTGTTCAACACAAAGGAAAAAGTTCCAGGAAAGACTTCTCACCTATTTGCCAAAAGGATAAAGATCCGGACAAGATAGGAGCCAGATAACACCAACGTGTTATCTGAATATGAGTGCTGTTTTTCTTTCACAACAAGGAGAAGGTAAGAAAAGAAGGTGTCCTATCAAGTTTCACCTCCAAAATGGAGATCAGATCCCCAGGACTGGCACCAAGAGAGAATCAAAGAAGTATTCTTTGCTTTCGAAGGAAAGATAAACCAGAAAGCGGTAACGTTAAATGTTCGTTCCCTTAGACTTTAACTTTCTCCAACCAGGACAAATGTATTTTCCAGTTCACAGTAAGTTTCAGTTAGGCATTCTCACCTATTATGTAGATAATTGTAATGCCAGGGATGCATTTAGCAGACAGATACACTGTCACCTTGGAGACCTTTTCACCGCACAAAATTCTCTCTATAATAAACCTGAAAAGTGTGCCACTGTTGAACAAAATTTGTTTCGCAAAAAATTCTCTAGTAAATTAAGCCAAAAGGTCCCTCTCTGCAATTTCTATCATTCAAAATTTGTTTTGCAAAAATTCTCTAATAAATTAAACCAAAACGTCCCTCTCTGCGATACTTCTCATTCTGAATTTTGCCTTTGGGAAGAGCATATTACAAATTTAATCCTTCTTTACTTTGACAGTTCTTCAAGAATTTAAAAACCACAAGCATATTACCCATCGTAAGCCTTTCCTTGTCAAAATCAGAAAAGATCTAGCCTTTATTTTTACATTATAAAATCAATATGTTCATCATAAAAATAATTTTAAAATCCAGATAAATATTAATATGGAGACTTAAAAAATTACCATTATCCAGAAAATAATCATTGCTAATATTTTATTGTAGATTTCTTTAAACTAATTTTTATGCATTTCTAAATACAATCTGCATATTTAAAAATGGGTTCATGACATATATACTGTTTCAAACCTTAGAAGTTCACATAATGTATAATGAACATTTCTTCTTATCAAAAGAGGATAGATTTCCAGTTCTAGAAAAAGATAACATAGACTTGCTTTTCCTTCACCTAAGTATAACTAAATATACTGGAAATTATTCAACAAGTATCAACAAAAGGACAGTGGGAATTGGAAAGAAGGCAGACTGGTTGGAGATCTTAGGGCTTGATGAACAGCGGTCTTGTGAGATTTCTGGTTGTTGTTTCACCTTCCACATGCCCCAGACTGGGCTCCGGAAAGATCTGCAACCCAAAACCACCAAGAAGTATAGATGAAACCAAACAAGCAAAAAAATGAAGCAAACAAGAAAAGCCTAGGGATAAAGTCTCTAGGGATAAAGGATTGGGAAGTCTGGGAAGTTCGACTTCTGCTCCAAACCAGCAGATGGTCTCACTCACCTGCCCCAGAGCAGCAAACCTACTCCACAACTGGGGCACTGGTGAGCAGCCCGCTCTGCTGACAGTGGCAGCAGCAGTGAAGCCAAGTGTCTCTCTGCTCTCCACCCAGTGACAGGAGTCTCGGGCTCAGTGTCTCCTGACCCCTGCCCTTCTATAGAAAGTGGACCAGTGACATCAGGAAATCCAGGGAAGTGCCTTCCACTCTTGCAGTTGTAATCAATGGGGACTGTGCAGAAGCTCCAGATGAACCAGGAAAACAAAGCACCCCAGAAGAGCATTGCCAGGGCTCCAAACAATAATGTCATTGGAATTCAAGCCCACAGAACGAGCCTAGAACCTGTGATACACCTAAACAAAGCCATCGCTTGCTAAAATCGAAGATTTAAATAGGATCAAGAGCCTCCTAACATAATAAAGTGTTCAAGATAAAATAAAAATCAGTTGTGCCAGGAACCAAGACAACCACAGTTTGAATTAGAAAAGACAATCAACTGATAGCTATACTGAGATGAATCAGATGTTAAAATTATCTGCCAAAAGTACCTACTGTAAAAAGGTTTCAACAGTCAATTACAAATTATCCTGGAAAAAAAAGAAAAATATAGCAAATCTCAGAAAAGAAATAGAAGTTATAAAAAGGAGTCGAATGAAAATTATAGAGCTAAATATTTCATAATTTACAACTTGCTGAGTGGACTTAATAGAATGAAGATCATAAAGATTAGAATTAGTGAACTTGAATCAGAGAGATTAATAGAATTTACTCAATCTGAACAAAGAGAAAACAGACTGGAAATAAAAAATGAACAGAGCTTCAGAGATCTGCCAGACAATAACAAAAGATCCCAGAAGGAGAAGAGAAAGGGTATAAAGTGGAAAAAGATTACAAAAAAAAGAGAAAGTCTAAAAATTTCCCAAAAGTAGCAAAGGCATAACCTACAGGTTCAAGAAGCCAGATGAATCCCAAACGGATTAAAGCTAAAGAAATTTATACCGAGACACAACATAAACTTCTGAAAACTAGAGAAAAAAAATTTTAAAAACAGCCAGAGAGAAAAGACATATTACATAGAATTTAACTCAAATGAGAGCAGATTTATCATCTAAGATCATGGAGTTAAGAGAGAAGAGGTAAAACATTTTTTTCAGCTGAAGAATGAAAAGAACGGTAACCTCTGCATTCAATGCCTGTCAAAACTGTTCCTTGGGAAGAGGGAAATTAAGAGATTCTCAAATTAAGGAAAACTAAGAGAATTTGTTGCTAGTACACCTACTCTTAAAGAAGGCATCCAACAGAAAAATAATGATAACATAAGTAGGCGATGACGTTCATAAAGAAGAAGAACAGAAAGGGTTAAAATAAAGGTAAACATAGTAGGCTATTCTTCACTTCATGAATTTCTTGAGTTATATTTTATATTCATATTACTTATAACAATATAGGACATGCGTTTAATGTATATAGAAGGATGCTTGAGACAATTATATGAAAAAGTGGGGAGGTAAAGAGACCTAAATAAAAGTACATTTTCTATACTTGAAATGGTGAAAACATCTATATCAGTATCCTGTACTGACATATATAATATATGGTAATACCTAGAGCAATCACTGAGAAAGCTATACAAGGTAATATGTTGAAAATATTATTTGAAAAACAGAATAGAACTCTAAAACTTTTCTGAGTAGCCCACAGCAAGGTGAGAAAAAGGATACAGAGGAACAAGAAACAGAGGAAACGGAGAACAATAAACAGACTTAAGCCCCAATATGTCTGCAATCATTTCAAATAAAGAGATATTGTTTCCTTTTCCAAAAGGAAGAAAGTGAATTCTGAAAATAATAGACTGCTTAGCTTCGTGATTATCCTGGCCAAAACCTCTATAATAAAACAATTACATGTTAAGTCAAGCCAGTGGAGCAGGGGGTGAGGAATTACATGGTATGTGGTGATATTTTGTGAAATCCTATGGATGTGTATCAAGTCAGAAATTATAATAACTGCATTTTGATGATATAAAATATATAGCAGTAATGGACTAGTTAATTCACTAACCCCCAAATGCTTTACATACTTTCCAAACATGTATATAAGTAAAGTAGTAACTAATGTTTATGAACATTTGTAACTTATGGCTTTTTAGATTTTTTTAGCCATGCAGCAAAACTAGAAACTGGATATTATCATCCACAATCAAAATTTCAAGAAACCGTGGCTGAGACTGGCTCGACTAAGGTCATGCTGCCAGCAGGTAAGAGCACTGAGACCCCGATCTAGATCTTCTGGCTGCAAATTCCTTCATTTTCCACCTTGTCTTACGCTTCCCCAAGGGTTCCAGGGAAGATGGTTATGCTCAGCATTCCTCACAAGACTCATAAGATGTGAGAAACTTAGGGATATAGAGTTCATAATGTTATAAACATTAATCTCACAGGTGTGAGTAAGCTAGAGTGAGAGAATAAAATCTAATTTTAAAGATAAATTTTCTTAATATCCTAAGTTCAATGGAACAGCTTTCACTAACTCTTAAAGTGAGCCCTTTTGAACATTTAACACACCTTTATTGAACATCTACTACACATAAAGAACTGTGCAGGACATCACATGGAACGACTGAGCTCCTTCCCCAAACAAGCAACTGAAGGAAATGAGCAAATGCATAGTTCTCTGCAACAGTATGAGTCGGGAATCGGTCAGGGAAGGACAGCCACTAGAAGTACGACAGGATGAGGGATTTGTTGCAAGACTTAGACCCTCACAACCGCGGGAGCTGCTGAGGGAAATGAAGGTCTAGAAGCAGACATTAAAGGATCAGAGACACCATCACTAAGCAGCCTGCCTGAAGCCTTAGTGGGGTGGTCAAATCATAACCTGTGTATGGGAGGGTATATGAGCCCGTGAAGGGAGCATTTATGAAGAAGGTTTTGGGAAGCTGTGGTCTCTGGGCAGCCATGGCCTCTGCAGATCCATCACTAAGCACCTGGTGATGACCCTGGCATCACTTTTGGTCAGCAGGCTTGGTAGTCAGGAAGAATGTCAAGGTCACAGCAGCAGAGAGCAAGGGTAAACTGGAACCCACAGATCTCAACCTTGGTCTAGTCACCGCATTTTACCAAGATATCCAGAGAATAATAACAGCTGCTCTTCTCCCACCTCCCAAATCCATTACAAATCCCTCTTTTGGCCAACTCCAACTTGGAACAAAACAAGGAAAGAGATTCTGGGAAACAATGGTCCCACCTCAGCGTAACTGTGTTGACAGTGAAACTCCAGTACAACCAGTTATACCATGCACTAGAGCCACGGTACAAATAACATACAATAGGCAGAGGAAAGAGGGGGCATAGCAGGGACCCCCAGGGGCCAGGTCTTGGGGAAGTCCAGCCTCCACATTTCTTTCTTCTCTTTATTAAAATACTCCATTCTAATGGGAATTATGCTGGTTCCAGAAGTTGAGTCTTTATCAGCATTTAACTGCACAATGTCAGGGAAATTACTTAACTTCTATGAGACACAATTTTCTAACTTATAAATGAAGTATAATAAATCATACCTCAAAGAATCCTGCAAATCACATGAGAAATTATAAGCTAAAGAAATTATAAGCTAAAGCTCCTGGTAGACAACAGATACTCAACTAGTGTTGCCTGCCTTCTCTCCCACCTTCCTCCTCTCCTCCAGCCCTTGTGCGTCAGACACTAATATTTAATCTTTGGCCACGTGTCATCCCTGATCTCCACCACTGACCTGCTAAATACATAGAACGTTGCTAAATACTCCAATAAAACAATTCTTAAATACATCATGCCCTCTAAATTTGCTTTTTAAATAATGGAAACCATGTTTTTAAGGCACTCCAATATTCCTTTTCTGAATGTATTAGCTCTCAGTGCCAGGATCTGTGGGATACATATGAGTGTAAAACCTAAGGACTTAAATGTTCCATTCCAGGTGTCTGTCGAGGAATGATTTTCCTATTTCTTTTTATGTGACCCCTTTGTTTACCATTGAGGTTCGCATTTTTACATTGAATCCTTGGGAAATCTCCTCCACCTAGTCCTGAACTATTCAAGATGTCTGGCAAAAATACCTCCAAGTGTAGGTGCACATAATTAGGATCAGGTGGGTTGTCCTCTTTATTCACCCCTTTTTCCATCTGTTTAGCTCCTTTCCTGTCATGTATCACGCTACATAATTGATTCCAGATTGAAGTAGTTTTGTCTCGCATCTCCCCCACGATAGGCAGAAACTGAGAAACCAGCTGATATTGGCTTCATTTTTTTCTCTCTCTATTCCATTTTATATTATGACCACTGTACTCCTTTAGGATAAATCAACTGTAATAATAAATAGCATATTATAAAATGGGAATAGGGAACATGGGACTGGGGAGGCCACATGATGGGAAATATTAGCACATACGCAGTAGACCAGTTGGAGAATATTGCCTAGCCCCATTCAGCCAAGTTGAAGGGAATTGATGAAGGGATTCCAACTGGCCAGATTTCTCCTGGAATCCATAAAAATTTAAACATGACATTTTATGCATGGACAGAGTAATCCACAAGTCAGAGCAAAAGATGGATTTGTAAGTGCAATATTTTGTGGCTGCAGAGTCGATGCTTTTAGAACAACTGTACATCAAAGGTTTGTTGTGATAGAAGAAATAAGATGCATGAGGCCCTTGAAAAAGGAGGATGAGCCCACAGACTTTGCAAAGCCCTTACCGTACATTTATTTCACATTAAAAATCAACTCTACTGACGTAGAGGTCTCAGAATCATATAAAGCAACATATGTAAGAATAATTTTAAAATAATACATTATTGTAGAACTCTGGAGATTTTTATTATACAAGATGGTTTAAATTATTTACTCACTATTGAGGTTATTGTTGGATCACTAGTATTTAAGAGATTTAGAAAAATCTATTAACAGAAATGACAAGTTGTGTTTAAACATTACCTTTTTGCATCTATCAATTATTAGGCTCAAGTCAAGTTGAATAAATATAGCTCCTTCCCTCTAAAATAATGCAATTTAACTAAATCCAGTAGTGTAGACAAACATATAATTAGGACTGTAACTGTACAAATAGCTGTGGTGACTTAAATGATGAAGTTTTTGCCGATTTGTTTCCATCTCAACACAACATCCCAAACTAAAGCAACTTGCCAAGTACCTACCCTCTCCACTCCCCTATCCCCTTGCCAATTCCTTGGCTCAAATTTTAAATTAGGAAATATCATAAAAATGGGTTGGGTGATGAACAACTTGGCTTCTGGGTCCTGCCATATTATGCTGACATTTTTTTAAAGATCTATAATTAATATATCTAAGAACAGGATGAAGATTAGCAAAGTAGAACCAAATTTAAGTTTCCATTGATATTTTACTGGCCAAAATCAACCAACAAATAATTTCTCATGATTGCTTCAGTTATGGTTGTGCACTTTTTTTATATTTCATTTCGAAATTATGCAACCAGATGTGCTCACCTCCAAGCTGTTGGTCAATTGCCCATTTCCTGCTTTCTGCATTCCCCCAAATTGGCCCCCCAATTGAAGGACAGTGGTTTTTAGAAGCCTCTCAAAAGTCCTTGCTGATTAACAATGAGTTCCACATACAAAGTCTAATAGTTGAGTTGAAAAATTAAGCATTTCTGTCTCTACACTATCCACCAGTGTTGTCTTTTTAAAAACTCATATGATGACATCCTTTGCCTAATAGTCTTTGCTAGTTCTGAGTAAGGGTTCAAAGTATTCAGCACAGCATGCAGAGCCCTTTTTGACTTGGCTTCCTTATACCACCTCTCCTAGCTCTCATTATTCTCTCATGCACACCCTAAGCTCTAGCTCTATGCAATTAAGTTTGTTGCTATTACTCAAGTCCCTATCTCTTGGCTTACGTCTAAAACAGTTTTCCTCTACTTCATCACTTGGAAAATACTATATCTACCCAATTTTCGAGACTCTGATTTAGGTAGCATGCCCTGGCCATCACAGGGGTTGAAATAAGTACCCCCATATTTGGCAGTGTCTTCTTTCCTGCTTCTATTTACGTTTTGTAGTAATCTGTTGTTGTAACCACTCGATGCATTCACCTGTCCCACTGCCTAGACAGAGATGATTTCTCAAGACAGTGGAATTTCAATAAACAGTAATTCATGCTGGAGACCACAGTTTGGTTATTACTCAAATCAGTCTCCCTGAAAACTTGAGGACTGAAGTTTTTAAGGATAATTTGGTAGGCAGGGGGCCAGTGAGTCAAGAGTGCTGATTAGTCAGGTGGGAGATGAAATCATAGGGAGCCAAAGCTGTCCTCTCATGCTGAGCCAGTTCCTGGGTGGGGGCCACAACACCAGATGAGCTAGTTTATCAATCTGGGTGGTGCCAGCTGATCCATTTAGTTCAGGGTCTGCAAAATATCTCAACCACTGATCTTAGGTGTTACAATAATGTTATCCCTAGAAGCAATTTGGAGAGGTTTAGAATCTTGCAGCCTCCAGCTGCATGACTCCTAAACCATAATTTCTAATCACATGGCTAATTTGCTAGTCCTGCAAAGGTAGTCCAGTGCCCAAGGAAGGAAGGAGGTTCGTTTAGAGAAAGGGCCATCATTGTCTTTGTTTCAAAGCTAAAGTATAAACTAAATTCCTCCAAAAGTTAGTTCGACCTACTCCTAGAAATGGACAAGAAGAGTTTGGAGGTTACAAACAAGATGGAGTCAGTTAGGTCAGATCTCTTCCACTAAGATAATTTTCTCAGTTATAATTTTTGCAAAGGTGGTTTCTTTGTTATTGTTGTTGTTGCTGCTGTTGTTTCCTTTATCTGTCTGCTTCACTAGACGGGAAGGCTCCCAAGACTAAGGGCTTTGTCTTATATTTTGGTATTTTGGTAATGGTAAAGCCCTGTGCCTGGCATATAGTAAGCACAATACATATTTATTAAAAAACTGAATTAACAGACGGATAGATGGATGATAGCAAAGCTACTATATCTATTTCCAAGCCAGTCTCCATCTGCCTCTGATAGTAAAGTGACCGTTGTCTTATAATGTACTGTGTCAAATGTTTCAAGGTCCTTGCACTCCCCCGTTTCCCCTCTACCTTAGAGGCGTGTTCTTTGGACACCTTAGGTAAGAGGTATGAAAATGTGACACACTGAAACAAAAATCCAAATAAAATCAAAGCAGTAATCTCCTCAAAAGTAAAAATGTTGTTTCTATGGTTGTAGTGTCATAAGAATAAAACACTACCATTGATGGTTTAAAACGCAAAATATGCTCTCTCACGCTCTATCTATATATCTATATCTATATATCTATATCTATAGATATAGATATATCTCAACCTCTGTCTCCTGCATTCAAGCAATTCTCCTGCCTCAGCCTCCTAAGTAGCTGGGACTATAGACACATGCCACCATACTCAGCTAATTTTTGTATTTTTAGTAGAGACTGGATTTCACCATATTGGCCAGGCTGGTCTCAAACTCCTGACCTTGTGATACGCCCACCTTGGCCTCCCAATGTGCTGGGACTACAGGCATGAGCCACCGCGCCCAGCCTATATATTTTTAAGTGTTGTTTTTATTTCCACTTCTGCTTATGGAGGGAAGAAATACAATTACTTCCATTGTTACTGAGCATCCTTCCTGAAAAAGGATGCCAAGCAGCTTAATGATGCCTCTATTCACCCTTTCTCTTTGACAGAAAGACTTCATCTGTAGGAAAATGTATTTAGCAGCCATCATCAACAGACAAATCATGTTAAATTTTGAAGAAATCAAGTATTCCTTTGTTATTCAGAGGATGATATTATTAGAGTTAATATTTTAGTAAAGCTAAACCAAGTGAATCTTTATATTAAAAAACAAAGTCAAAGACTATTAAGGCTGGAAGGTACTTAAACATTTTAGTACAGTTCCTTAATATACCACCTGAATTTACCTTCCATGCCTTCCAGGTTATTAAACATCTCTGAGCCTAAGCATCCTCCTCTAAAGAATTGGAAATAATTGTAGTAACCGGGTCATAGGATGATTTGGAGATTGAATGAGACAATGTATGTATGAATATAGAGTATTTTGGTCATTCTTGGCACAAAGCAAGCGTTTATGAAATTCTCATAGTTAACGAAAGGAAGGATACACCTTCATTATACAGGCAAGAAATCTGAGGACAGGAGAAATGATGTGAATTACTCAAGTTTATGATGGGATTCATTTTAAATAGCTCATAGTTATCTCTAACTTAGACTGTGCTTATTCTTGATCCTACACATTTTAAAATAAAAACAAGGCAAAATGAACAACCACAATAACAACAACAACAAAAAAGCATGCTGGTAATATTAAAACTGAGGACTTCATGAATAGAAAGCCAATAGTCAGCTCTGTTAGAATCAGTTTGGCTGCAAAACCCTATCAAACATAAAGAAAATATTGTAGAGAAAAAGCACTGTTAGAAAGTGCTTTTCAAATGCTCACTTAATCCTGCAGTTTATAGCAGGTCTTCTATCCAATTAGAGAAGAAAAAAAAAAAGAAAAAAAAGGCAAATCTGAAATTTCAGAGGACAAGTTTGTAAAGACAAGTTTGTAAAAACCTTAAATGGGTTATTGTCAGGTTCCGATACCCTGTTTTCCTCTGACCTTGGTTCAGTCTCTGACTCTGGCTTCTTCACAAGTACACACTTACCACAAGAATCTCTACTTTTTCAGTTCAGAGTCCTCACAGGTCAGCAAATTTGGAGGCTTAATGGTTTTCTTATAAGCTTTCCCACACTCTTTGCCTTGGCTCAAACCTCAATGTAGTATCATTTATCATAAGTTAACTATGTGACCTTCAAATTTAAAGCAGGACCTGGCAATGCAGCCACACTACAATGGCAAGAGAAGCTGAGAGCCTTGCTTTTCTGAAAAAAAAAAAAAAAAAAAAAAAAAAAAAAAAAAAAAAAACAAAAATTTTTTTTGTGGTTAAATTTATACGAAAAAAAAAACAGAAAATGTTTTTTATTTTATTTTGCG
>CAUYLG010043359.1:0-19567 GCA_963573385.1 Cacajao melanocephalus
CTCATAGGCGGGTGATGAACAATAAGAAAACATGGACATAGGGAGGGGAGCACTACACACAGGGGTATGTTGGGGGGGAAATAGGGGAGGGACAGTGGGAGGTGGGGAGTTGGGGAGAGATAGCATGGGGAGAAAAGCCAGATATAGGTGAAGGGGAGGAAAGCAGCAAATCACACTGCCACGTGTGTACCTATGCAACAATCTTACATGTTCTTCACATGTACCCCAAAACATAAAATACAATAAAAATTAAAAAAAAAAAAGAAGAAAAAAGTGAAATCTGACTTCTACCTCACAGCTTACATAAAAATAAACTCCAGTTTGATTCTAGATATAAATGTAAAAAATCAAAATAATAAAGCATCTAGAAAATTAAATAATATGTTAATGAGTAGAAAAATATTTCTTAAATAAGAACACAAAAAGCACTAACCATAAAAGAAAAGATTAATAGATTGGGTTATATGAAAATTATGAACTTTTTCTTCATCGAAAGGTGTTGGCAAGCTATAGTGTGAGAGAAGATGTTATTAGCAACACATATAACTGAAAAGGGGCTCATATCTAGAAAATATTTTAAATGCCTACAAATCAATTTTTGTAAAAGACAGGAAATCTCACAGTAAAATAAAGACATTGAGGCACATGACACAAAAAGAATTTCCAAATAGTCAATGGATGTCTAAAAGGGTGTTAATCTTTATTAGTTATCAGAGAAATGCAAATTTAAAACATAATGATATAACTGTTAAAGTATCGAGAATTGGTGAGGTTGTTGTATTAGTCAGTTCTCACATGGCTATAAAGAACTGCCTGAGACTGGGTAATTTATGAAGGAAAAGAGGTCTAATTGACTCACAGTTCCACAGGCAGTACTGTAAGTATGGCTGGGAGAACTCAGGAAGCTTACAATCACAGCAGAAGAGCAAAGGGGAAGTAAGCACATCCTCACTGGCAGCAGGAGAGAGAGAGAGAGAGCTAAGAGGGAAGCACCGTACTTTTAAACAGCAGATCTGGTGAGAACTCACTCACTATCATAAGAACAGCAAGGGGGAAATCCACCCCCATGATCCAATCACCTCCCACCAGGTCCCTCCTCCAACATTGGGAATTACAATTCGACATGAGATTTGAGTGGGGACAGAGAGCCAAACCATATCAGACAGCTGTAGAACAACTGCTGATACTGTCCGAAGCTGCTGAGTGTGAAATGGTATACTAGAAGCTCCACGAAAGCTAAGCACAGTCAGACCTGTGACCCGGCAGTTCCATGCCTGGCTTCACACCCCACAGAAATGTGTATTCACACACATCAAAATACATGGACAAGAATGTTCATAACTATACTATTCATAACAGCTTCAAACCAGAAACAGCTCAAATGTCTCTAATTAGTAGAATACACAAATATTAGTATTCTTACCTTAGTATTTATACAGAAATATTAGTATGCTTATAAGAATTACATTACAACCAGTAATACTATTTCAGTCAATGTACTCTCATTCACACAAAAACATGGAGGAATCCACATATATAATTTGTATGAAAGAAGCCAGATATGAAAGACTGCAAACAGGCAAAACTAACCCATGAGGATAGAAGATGAGATATTGGAGAAGGGTGAGAAATAAGAAGGAGTTTGGGTTCCTGGTAATGTTCCTTTTATTGTTCTGGGGACAGTCACATGGATTATTCACTTTGTAATAAGTTATTAAGATTTATATTTGTGACAAATATGCTTTTCTATATGTATGTTATATTTTAACTTTTCTAAAAGTTTTTAACGATGTATCTGAATAGAAACAGAATTAAGGCAATTGATACGATCTAAAATTAAATCAAGAAATGAAGATAAAAGCATTTTTTTTACTCAAAGCAGTGCTATTTAATAGAATGTTCTAGGATGGTAGAAATGTTCTGTATCTGCTTTGTCTAACATGTTAGCTTCTGGCCACATGAAGCTATTGAGTACTTGAATGGAGCTAGCAAAACTGAGAAACTGAATTTTAAGTTCTATTTAATTATAATTTAAAGAACCACACGTGGCTAGAAAGCAGTGTATTGGACAGCACAGATACCACGATGAGAAACAAAATCCACTGAAATATATTCTCTTTGGAAAGTAGAAATATATTCTCTTTTGGAAAGATAGAAATTAACACAGAATTTTGAAAAAGAAAAAAACTTGGAGTAGATACTTAAAACTGTTCATACTGGTTCTCTTTGGGCAGAGGATTTATGGTGATTTTTCTTTTCTTTCTTTTTAAAACAAGTATTTGTATGTTCTAAAATGTTTACCATAAGTAACTATGAAAAATGAGCAAATTAATAAATCACAAGCTAAAACTAAATATGGACTCCAAAACAGAAAATTCTTCAGGGGCCTATTTGTATTTCTACTATTAAGGCAATAGTGTGTGTAATGAGAATTTATGGCAGGTTCTATTTTTCTTTTCAACATTTAATATCTAAACTTGCTGGCTAAGCACAGATTCCACATACAGCATTCCAGGTTTCTGCCACTCTCTACTCCCTCCTAAGGCACAGAGGCACTTGAGTTTGGGCTGAATCAACAATACAGAATTTGGTGGGGCTCACCTTCAGGAAGGTTTGAGCAGGTATCCCTGGAGGAATGGCCTCATTTCCTGCTACACTGTCTGATAGCTCAGCATCACGGTTCTCCAAGGGCTGGATTATTGGTGAACTTCAGAACAATTTGTGGTGAAGATTATTATAGGTTCCTCATTGTGTATCCAACTATCTACTAGACTTTCTCCCTCTAGATTGCTGTAGAGGCCCCATCTTCCCTCTCAAACTTGTACTTCTTCAATGGATGTCTAAAACGGTGTTAATCTTTATTAGTTATCAGGGAAATGCAAATTTAAAACATAATGACATAACTGTTAGAGTATATCTGCCTTTTTCTTAAGACTATCCCTTCCATGTCTTTATGAGCTCCCCTTCACTACCATGCTCCACTCTCCAACGCCTGCTGCCCAAACAGTGCCTGCCACTTACAGGGTGTTCATTATCTGCTAGGAACCAAGAAAAACACTGTATATGCATAAAGCGGAGGAAGCAGCACCTCCCTTCTCTCCCCACTGCATTGAATCAGGTTCAGACCCAATTTCTTAACTGCAGCAGCAGCATGGTCTCACAGGTCCAACGTAGCCTTTTCCCCTGGTGTTGTGTTGACATTTTGTGCAAGCATGAATTCTGTGAGCATGGCTCTGTGGGTGCAATCGGAAGGCACCACAGTTGACTGTGCTCTCGGAGCTGTCACACAGTCTCAATGCTCTCAGCCACCCCATGAGGTAAGCAGCATCCTGATACCTGCTTTATGAATGAGGGAATAAGGGCTCAGAGCTGGTACCAAGACCAGATCCTTTGTCACCAAAGCCCATGTACTTCCTAATGTACTGCATGTGACTCCCCAGATTACATTGTTTTGGGGACCTACCCCCTAGGCAAGGGGGAAAGGTCACTGGCAGATGAAAATGGAAAAGATCCTGAGAAGGACACTTAGAAATACTCCTTCAAGATGTGCTCTAGAACTGGAGAGACCCTCTTATGAGAAATACATATATAGCCCCACTCTTTCCTTCCAGGAGGCTGTTCCACTCAACCTAAGGCCATTCCAAATCATCTACTTGTTCACTGTTTTTTTTTTCCAGCTTGGTAAATATTTATAACAGGTGGACCTAAATAAGGAACAAATGCCATCTAATTTGAACTTGAACTCCTGCCTCACAGACCAATGCTTCAGTCAGTCCATGAGGGAAAACAATTATTACACTCCAGCTAGCACAGTCACCGGCTTATGAAGCAGCCTCAGCGGCACAATGGTTTATTGGCAAAGAGATAGGCAGTTAAAAAAATCAATTTTGTTAAAAATAAACAAACTACAATTCCGCCTTCCTGACTAGAGAATATTTCCAAGGCAAATGAATAATGGCATGGCATTTCACTGCCCAGAAACTCTTCCAGAAGCTTCTTTACAACATTAACCTAATATTAATCCCAAGTGTCTTGGTGCAACATTCAAGGCCCTCTGGGATCTTAGGATCCTGGGATCTACCCCTGCCAACCTTTCCTCCCTCACTCCCTGATCTTCCCTGAGTGAACTTGGTTCCAGCCGTGAGGGGTCATTTCCAGTTCCAGCAAACTCATTGTACACTTTCCTGGTCATTTTCAAGACTCAGTGCAGATACCAGTGTCTCACAAGATACTCCTTCAGTGCTCTCAGCGTTCCTTCAACACTGCACGTACCACATAATTGAACAGTTTTTTATCTCTGTTAGCGTTTACAGAGCATTCTGATGTGCAAAGCATGATTTTAAGAGCTTTTACATGTTTTGTAGCAGCATTTACCATACTCTCATGATATAGATGGAACTTTAACATTCCCATTTTATACATAAGGAAATCAAGGCACAGAAAAGGGAAGCAAGTTGTTCAAGGTCAATACCGTGTAAGTGTTAGAACCGGGACTTAAATCCAAGTGGTCTGAGTCCACAGTCTACATATCTAACACGAGACTGGATTTTTCTTTCTCTTTTCTGAAACTATGGGGCCCAGAAACTGATGCATAGAAAGTGCTTAATAAATACAAGCGAATGAGCAAACAAATGAAACCTACTTCTTGGCTTGCAGTGCCCCTGGGCTGCTGATGTGTAACATCTGCTTTCCCGACACAGCCACCGTCATCCCAAGCCCTTGGACACGAGGCAGAGAGGAAAGTCAGCCTGGCCCTTGTGCTCTGTTCCACCAAATGCGCTCGGACACATGGGCAGTCCCTGGTTAGACACAGATGCCCCCTGCTCTTTAAAAGAACATCCGCTTCCACTGAAACAGGTAAATTGCTTCAGGGAATGACAGGTTACTCCTCTCTCTCTGAAGATAGAAACTGTTCCTTTGGCCCACAGTGAGTTCGTTGGAAAAAACTGATTTCACGCTTTGCTGAATCTGATTGTCCTTGAACACCAGAGTGTATTATCTGCCTGCCTGCACCAGCTAAGTGTGAGGCCTGCTGTGAGTGTACTGCAGGGCGCAGGGCGCAGCTGGGCCCCTGTAGGGGAGAGATCCGCACTCACAAACCTTTACTGGTCCCCAAGAGCTTGGGCAGAGCCAGGCCATCCAGTATACAGCTTTGCTGGCCCTCACACTACTTTCCAGGCTCCCCTACTCCTCCCATCTTCTCACGGGCTGCAGACCCATTTTCACAGCTGCTTGCCTGAAGGCCTTTTGCCCTGGGTTGCCCCATAGGCCCCTCAGCCTAAACAAGCATGAAAGGGAATTTTCCAACCTGCTTTGCTCATATTCCTGGTAATGTCACCTTCAAGGAGATAGTCCCTAAGCCAAGATCCCCTCCATTCCACTTGTCCCATTATGGATTTCCTGGTCTTCCCTGTATCCTATTAACGTTGACATCCCAACATTAGAGGGTCATCCCAACATTAGAGGGTCATCCCAGGTTCCTTGGCTCCAGGCCCTGTGCACAGGATAATACATGATTACTCACTGAACAAATGGCCTAGCTGCCTGAAGTGGGCTGAGTCGATTAGTGGGGCTTTCCAAGGAACTGTCACAGACCCCCTCCAGAGGGCAAGCGTGTGACACAGGGCCCAGCTAGAGTGTGGGTTCTGGCCTAGGCAGCAGCGTGTGTGGTCAAGGGCAGTGAGGCAAGAAAATGAAATCAAATCCAGGAAGCCTAATGGTCAATCTGGGGGCTAAGTAGCATAGAAGAATCCAGCAAGGTAATGAGAGGGAAGCTGGGAAACCAGATGGAGAAAGAAAGACACAAAAATCCTACACCCTGAGGAATGGGGAGGCTTCAAACAAAGGAGGGAGCCCTTTCTAATGAGTCTGCATGTTAAAGAGAAAACTGTTATTTCAGAGCTTCATTGGGTGCCTTGGAGGAAGTTCCTGAGATGGCAGATTTCAGTAGAGCCCCCTAATGAGCTTTGAATATGCAAAGTAGTTTAGGCCTGTGGGTAGGTGAGGTGTTTTGCCTATGAAATGAATAGGATTTTGGTGGTAAGGGTGGGACGCTGGCAGGATGGGAGAGGAGGAAAAGACTCTCAAGGCTGAGAGCAAAGATAACAGCAAGGCCTAATAAGGAGCCCAGCCAGTGAGAGATTACCCAGGGCAGAAAATGCCCATTAACTGTCAAGACACCAACAAGTAAGACATGGTTGTAGGTTGCAATCTCTAATGCGGTGTGCTAAATCTACCTGTTACCCAAAGCCTTCAGGAATGTCTACTCATTCAGAGGCCTTGATTTGTAGTAAACTAGAGAGAAATAAAGAAAATTGGGGCTATGCATGAAATGGAGCAAGGAGGTGTCAAAGAAGAAGGAGGTACCAGGAGGATGCTGTGTTCCTCTCCATACCTGGGCTGGAGTTTGAGTCATTTTTCTGTATTTATTAAAGGAAGGAAATGCCCTCATAGGTTGGAGGACTGGGGATACTCAGGTGGCTGATACCCACATTAAATTACTGACCAGAACAAGAAGGTCTGAAGCCGAGAGCACCAGAAAGAAGTTAAACCTGCAAGACATATTTTAAGTTAGGTGTCTGTGGCTACTGGGGGGTGGGAGAGGAGCTGTTACTAGCACCAGCCTGAACAGGCCGTAAACAAAATAGAATAGAAAAGAGGTTCCAAGAAATCCAGCTAGAGAACGGAGCCAGGCCTGCAAGTTTATAGGTTCAGATTGAAGACAAGCGAAGGAGGACAGCTCTATGTTTGGCTGGGTTAAGAAAGTGGGACAGAGAAGGTCCACCCGGGATAAACATACCAGAGGTGCCAAAGGAGAGAGGGCTAGAGAGAGACATGGCAAGAATGCACAACCAGCTTCTCTGCTTCTGTCTTTGGGGCTGAGCCAGCATGGATTTAACTTTTATCCCATCGGCTGATGGAACAAATATCCAGTGAACTCTACCTGGCAGCGTTCTGTGTTGTTGGAATCCCCAGACCCTTCAGTAAAGCTCAGTTCCTGGCAGAACTGCTGCTGGAAGCCCAGGTAACAAAGTCCCTCATCCCCACTCCCAATTAGCCTTCAAGTTCTGCAAATTCTGCTTCCCTAGCACCACATTTCCTCCTTTTCCTTGGAATGTGCCTTTCTTCACCTCCTCCTCATGGGCCTGTTGTCATGGGGCGTGATGCTGTGTCCTCTCCTTGGGTTAGGCCTCAGACTTCCCTTCAAGATTTGGGCGCATGCCAGCAGGTGCTCCATAACTGCTTATTGAGTGAATAGCTTCCAGTTAACAGCCAAACCCTTATACTCTGTTGTTCTCCCTTCCCCTGACACACATTCTCTGGCTTCTAGGATAGTCCTTTTTCCTGAAAAAAGCATGTGCACTTCAGTTTCACACTCACATTTAAGCACACAAGTAAAATTTGCCAAAGCGAGAGAACTAGGGTATCCTGCAGGTGGCAGGGAAGGAAGAAGAGAGAAGAGGAAAGATGAAAGGGTTTAAGTTAGGCTCTCTTAATGCTACTCTGCACTTTTTTTTTTTTTTACCAGTGCTTGAAATTGTATTGCTGCTTCTAACTACCATCCATGTGATCCTGGAATAATAACTAGCATGTATGAATCATGCATTATGTGCAGGTGCAATTCAAAGCACATCACACACATTAATTTATTTAACCCTCAGTACCAACGAATGAGATAAACAATAATAATAACCTTACTTTAGAGATAAAAAAGCCAATATGCACTTGCCCAAGTGTCTGAGCAAGTTGCCTGAGGTTGCACAGCTGGTACAGTAGCACAGCTGAGATTCCCACCAGAACAGTGACTTGAGATACAGCCTGGTTGCTGTTTCTGCATAACTCTGAGCAGATCCTTCAAGTGAGGTAGGTAGATTCTGAGGCAACCTATTCTGCTTTGGTCACTACTCAGGACTAGTGGATTTTGGTTAGGATCAATATTTTTGCTAAAGTGCTACACTACTCCTCTGAACAAATTTTCCCCTGGAGGGCAGCCGAAATTTGAGAGGTCCTTAGAGCCTGGAGGCAGAATCAAAAGGCCTTACTGCCTTCCCTATCATCATTCACACATGTAACGGTGTGTCCCTGCAGCTCAGGCACTCTCCTCCAGCTCCACATGCCCCTTACCCTCTCATCCTGCACTATGCCCAACCCAGCACATGCTTTGAACACAACGTGTTGTTTACACTGATCTCCCTGGGTTGTACTGAGAATTGAATAAAATAATATTTGTAACAATGTTTCTTAAAATATAAGGTGCTGTTCAGATAAAATTCCTCATTATCGTTATTGTTATTGGTGTCTCAAAAAAAATCCCAGCTATTTGAGGGACTCTTGCAGAATTTTGATACCATTAGAACAGGTAAGTAGAAATAAAAGCCACTCTAACTTCCTCTTTCTTGCTAGACAGGGTCACAGTCATGCAGTTTCTTTTCAAGAGGTCAAATTGTATTTGAAGACCTTTTTATAGTAGAAATCCTGCCTTTCTTGCTCAGACTGCGTGGAGAAAGAACAAACTAAGGGTCCCACTCTTGCCCCTCACCCGTCCATTTTCGTCAAAGCTCTGTCTGGAGCTTGGGTGCTCACGCCTTTGACTTTGGTCTATAAACAAATGCAGAAGATGGAGTAGCCAGTATGGGTGTTTGTACAGAGCAGTTGAGGAAACATTCCCAGCCCAGGGACACAGCTTGGGAGGTTGTCAGAACAATCCATGCTTCTGAGAAAAGGCTAAGCTTAGCCCAGCAAACATGGCCTTGGCCTGAGCCTGACCTCTGGATGCCACGTGTCACACTTGGTGGGAAAATAAATAGTCTCCTTGTCTGGAATGTACTCTCCTTTTCTTGTGGAACATGGGAAACAGCCAGCAATTGTGTAGGAGGAAAAGCCTGTCTGCCTGTCTGCAAGCTGTCCTCAGAGCACACGGACAGGCCTGCTTCCCATCGGCAGGTCAATACTGCCATTGTCTCCCTTGACGGGTAATGCTTGTCACTAAGCCTCCCAAGATCCAGGCTCTAGATTTCAGGACAGGCCAGAACCAGTGTCCACATAATTTTGTAAAGAGGGAAGGACAAAGGGACATGTGTTGATTGGGGGATCTTGGTGCTGTTTGGCTTGCATGAAGTCTATGGGCAGGTAGAGAATCTAGGTCAGGGGTGCAATGCTCACCTTTAGATAGAGGCTGCTGAGACTTGCCCCTGAGGCCACAGAAGTGAGAGAAAAGGCAGAGGCTTGAGGTGAGCACGAGAAGATGGCCTGGGAGGGAAAGAATTTGCCAAGCAGGCACTGAGCAAGGCCGCAGCCTTCTTACCTGTAAGCTCTGCTTCTAAACCTCTAGGAACAATAAAAGGAAGCAAACACCATTCATCTTCAGAACTAAATTTCATTAATTGATAATAGCTACGAGGATTTATTATATTACAAAATATTGTGACACTGGGTTCAAACTCAGTGGGAAAGAGTGGTACAATCAATTAGTAATATCTGTCCTGGGTCTGGTTGTGAAGGGTTGAGACTGTCAGAATGTACACCCCTCTCTGCCATCCCTGCCCTAACCCCCTTCCACATGCATCCTAATGGCTATCAGACTCTCTCTCTTCCCTGATCCCCTCTCAGGGCTGACTACTGTCCACCTCCATCCACCTCATTCCCATCAGTAAAAAATATATTCCATTGCTCAAGTGAGAAACCTGTATCTTATCATGAACTTCTTTTCCATTTCCTTCCAGACACAGGTACTTGACAAATCCAATCAGTTCCTTCTCAAGATCTTTTAAATCTACATCCCTCCCTTCAGAGCCTTTGTCTCAGCTCATGGTCACCTGGGTAAGTACAGCATCCTTCTAACAGGTATATCTGACTTTGGCCTCTTCTTATGCAGCTTGACATCCACCCACCACATCCATCACCAGAGTTATCCCAGGAATGCTTATGTCACGAGTTAGAACCCTAGTAATCCCAGCTACTTAGGAGGCTGAGGCAGGAGGATCACTTGGGCCTAGGAGATCAACCCAGTCTGGGCAACATAGTGAGACACTATCTCTAAATAAATAAATAACATTATTCTTAAAGGAATTTGAGGTTTTCATGGAAGTAGAAAGTAAAATGATAATTACCAGAGGGTGGGAAGTGAAGGGAAGTAGGAGATAAAGAGAAGTTGGTTAATGGTTATAAAAATACAGTTAGATCAAAGAAATAAGTTCTAATATTTGATAATGCAGTAGAAAAGTTACAGTTAACAATAATTTATTGGATAGTTCAAAATAGCTAGAATAGAAAATTTGTAATGTTCCCAACACAAAGAAGAGATAAATGGCTGAGGTGATGAAAATCCTAATGACCCTGATTTGCTCCTTACACATTGTCTATATGTATCATGGTATACGTGTACTACGTGTATCCCCAAAATATGTACAACTATACCAATTTAAGAAACACAAAAGTTTGAATTCTGTCTCATTTAGTTTCCACAAGCTGGTTCATCTAATGCCTTAAAAAACAAAAATAAAACAAACAAACAAAATAAGACTAGAGGCTCCAAGAGCCTCAGCACAGAGAGGAAGAGCTCTTCAAATGGTGAAAGAGCTGTCTGGGATGGCTCCAGGTACATCGTAACTCCGAGGTCTCCCAGTGTTGAAATTCAAGATAGTTCTCCAATTTCCTTGCTCCCTGCACTGTTCTCTCTCTCTGGCACACAAGTGCCTGTGTGCGCGTGCACACGCGCGCGCGCACACACACACACACACACACACACACATTCATCTTAACTGATCTAAATGCCTTCTAAAGGATTCTTATTCAAGTATGGTGAGTAAATGGTTCAAACACCTTCTCTATTCTTTAAGGTCTGAATTCTAGGAAAGTTAATAATTTTATCTTGTTCTTCCAACAGCTTCTTTACTGTTCTGGTCACTTTGCTCCTGTGTTCAGAGGAGTCAGGTGCCCAGAGGGCAGCTCAAGGCAAGGTACAGGCACCTATGGCCAGTGAGTGGGAAGAAGGACATAGCAGCTCAGAGGGCTCAGGCACTTCTTTTATTGGAGAGCTGGACCTCAGCAGGGATCTGCACTGGCCCCCAGAGAGCAGTTGTAATTTGTTCCAGTCAACGACAAGGGGTTGATTTATTCCCTGGCACAGTGGGGTGGGCTTTACAGGCATATAAAAGGAACAGTAGTACTGTGTAACAAACTCAGCATGCCCTTGCCCGATAGGAAGAAAAACTGGGTGACTCAGACATTAAACTGTCAGATTGAGACTAGAGACAGGTCAGATGAAGGTAGCCCTTGCATAGTGCCAGGTTTCCAGATTCTAGGGCAAGCTCCAGCTGCCTACTGGTGAAGGACAAATAGGACAGTCAGCCCCAGAGAGACGTGGGGAGAGGGCCAGGGAGCCAATGCACAGCTTTCAATAGCAACACTCAAAGTGTTGACTTTTATTTTATTTAGCAAACCTGGAACGTAATGTCTCTGTGTTGCACATGGTAGGAAAAGTAACAATCATTTCCAGGGTTTTCCATAAACTTACCTGTTTTGATTATTTGCCTCTAGAAGCTCCAGAAGCACCCCGAGGCAGCAGGAGAGGCAGACGGAAAATATTGACAACGGAAACGTCTAAGAAGTGATATGCCCAGGAGGGTGTGGGAAAGACCAGAGTGTTGAGATCTTTAGAAATCATTGTTAGTGCTTTTCCTAGGTAAAAGTTGAGCGGATTTTTGAAATAATAAAAAATTAACATTTGAACTACAGAAATACTTTTCCTTTTTTCTTCCCAAGGAGTTTCTTTTAATAGTCTTCAGGGAAGACTTCTCCATCTCCTGAGACTGAATTAGATAAGCCTATTATGCAAACTCATTGCCTCCTGTACCTTCCCTCCAAAGCTCTTCTCATAATATTTTATCATACATCTGTATGTTTCCTCATGTCTTTAATATCTATCCCACCACTGGACTATAAATCCTGGGAGTGTAGAGCCAGGTTGCCTTTTCTTCCTTGCCCTATTTTTAGCACCTGGCACTTGCCTGATCCATCACTGAAACTGAAAGTGATCAATGATAATGATGGACTGTAAGGTAGATAGGGAGGAAGAGGAGGACATGAGGGGTAATAAAGAGCCTATAGATTGAATGTCCAAGTGAGGATAAAGGACAGTTACAGCCTGGGCTTTAGAAGATTGGCAGGAGGTGATGGGGGGTGGGGATAGAACTGAGATTTTAGAAGGAGGTGTACCTATTTGTGATGACATGATCTAGATGGAGGCATCCCATGGGATTTAGAAACTGAAGCAGGGTAGAGAAATTCATCATGGGAGGGAGGAGCTGAAAACCTGAGGCCAGTTGTTGGCTGCATCTTCTCCACAGATGTTAACAAAATTATTGCTAATGTCAGGAGTGGTGTGGAAAGCTTAAGCCTTTGGTGAATGATGAGGCAACACGGAGATGAGTGAATGACAACAAGGAGAGGTAGCAGGTGGCATATGTTTTCTTCATCCATTTTTCCTAACAAATATTTACCAAGTGCATTCTATATATGAAGCCCAATGCATTCTATGAGTGCTGCAAGTGAGAATAGATTATTGTCCCTCTTCCAAGGAGCTTGTAATATACTACCTATAAATGTATGTAACATTGGACAGGCACAGTGGCTCATGCCTGTAATCTCAGCACTTTGGGAGGGTGAGGCAGGCAGATTGCTTGAGGCCTGGAGTTCAAAACCAGCCTAGCCAATATGATGAAACCCCATCTCCACTAAAAATACAAAAATTAGTTGGACATGGTGGTGCATGCCTGTAAACTCAGCCTCTTGGGAGGCTGAGGCACGAGAATTTCTTGAACCTGGAGGTGGAGGTTGCTGTGAGCCAAGAACATGCCATTGCATTCCAGCCTGGGCAACAGAGCAAGACTCCATCTCAAAAAACAAACAAACAAAAACAGTTTGCAAATTGAGAAAGAAGTCTGAACTAGAAATATGGATGCCGGCACCTTCAGGGTATAGATGAAGATTGAATTCATGGAATTGAGGGAGGAACTGATAACCAAGGAAAGGTGTGTAAAGTAAGAAGGAAAGGGAGTCCCAAAAAGCGTTCCACCATCCCAGAATTTAAGGGGCAGGCAGAGGAAAAGGAACTAGCAGAGATGACTTAGAAGGAACTGTCAGAGAGATGTGCTGTCAACAGAAATGTAGCATCATCACAGAAGGCAAGAGTGAGGCAGAAGTGCACGAAGGCAGCTGTGTGGAGGAGGGAGAGTGTCCACCTTCCACCTGACGTCCTTAGGAGAATAAGTCGGTAACTCAAAGGAGGAACAAAGCCAGGAGGCATCCTAAAGGGAGGACAAGCCTCCAGTTAACACAAGAAGGTGAAAAGGGTAAATAGTGAGGATGTTGAAAAAAAAAGGGAGCAGTTATTCTGGAGTGTGGGGTTCTAGGAAGCAGGGTAGAAATGCTTTAAGGAAAAAAAATGAAATATGGGAGACAATGGTTCAGAAGAGGATTGAGATGCAGGTACGTGAGCTTGGAGGTTCAACCAAGGTGGATAGGGATGTGGGTGGATGGGAATAGGTAGTTTCAAGGCTTGAAATAAAATGCTGCCAAAAGTCATTTCAGTGCTGGTGTAGACTGGTGATATGTAAATCAGACAATATCACTCCCTTGATGGAACTCTCCGATGGCTTCTCATTGTTCCTGGAATAAAATGCAGCTCCTTACTCTGAACTTCAAGACCCCACATGGTCTGGTCTCTGACCTCCTGTCTAACACTGTCCCCAGGTTTTGTCCCCCATGCCACACAGCATTCTTCTTAAATCTGGAAAATCCCAAGCTTGCTCCCATCCCAGGGCTTTGGCATCAGCTCCTCCTTCTGTGTGTGATATTTTTCTCCTCTACAGCTGGCTCCTTCAATTCATTCAAATGTCACCTCTCCAGAGAGGCCCTTCTTCTCTTGCCTCCACAAGTCACCCTCTTTCCCTTTATAGTATTTCTTTCCTTCATAGTATTTATTATGCTCTGAGATGCTCTCACTTATGTATGCCCTGTTTCTTTCTAGCAGAGTGTAAGATGTGTTAGCCACCAGCCTGGCCAACATGGTGAAACCCTGTCTCTACTAGAAATACTAAAGGTCATGGGCCTTTTTCTTTTTTTGTTCACCATGTTATCTCCAGCATCTGGAACAGAGTCTGGCACAAAGTAGGTGTCCCATAAATATTTGCCAACTAAATAATGGACTGCATAAATCAATATTTAAAATTTAAACCTCCTCTGTAGGCTCTGATTAGAGCCATGGTGATATGGTTTGGCTGTGTTCTCACACAGATTTTATCTTGAATTGTAGCTCCTGTAATCACCAAGTGTTGTGGGAAGGACCTGGTGGGAGGTAACTGAACCATGGGGGCAGGTTTTTCCCATGCTGTTACCATGATAGCAAATAAGTCTCACAAGATCTGATGATTTTATAAAGGGCATTTCCTCTGTACATGCTGTCTTGCCTGCCACCACGAAAGATGTGACTTTGCTCCTCCTTCACCTTCTGCCATGATTGTGAGGCTTCCCCAGCCATGTGGAACTATGAGTCCATTAAACCCCTTTTTCTTTATAAATTACCCAGTCTTGTGTATTTCTTCATAGCAGTATGAAAATGGACTAATATACACAGTCAGATTCCTTTGAGGCTTTAAGAATAAATAACTTGGCCAGGCATGGTGGCTCATGCCTGTAATCCCAGCACTTTGGGAAGCCAAGGCAGACAGATCACCCAAGGTCAGGAGTTTGACACCAGCCTGGCCAACATGGTGAAACCTCATCTCTACTCTCTACTTGAAATGCAAAAAAATTAGCCAGGCATGATGGCACATGCCTGTAATCCTACAGGAGGCTGAGGCAGGAGAATCACTTGAACCCAGGAGGCAGAGGTTGCAGTGAGCCAAGATTACGCCATTGCACTCCAGCCTGGGCATTGCAACAAGACTCCGTCTCAAAAAAAAAAGAAGAAACAACTGGATAACTTGATATATTTTGAAATGAAAAGTCACTCGAGGTTCTTCAAACAAGATATTTTTCCTGGATGTAAATTATTCTCAACATTATATAGCATTTCCAGAAGACCAAACTTTGCTTATGAAAGAAAGTATATTAAAAGGTAGTATCCCAAACAACAAATTTATTTAAATAAAATATTGCAAACAATATTGCACCTATAAGTAGGTTTTCATATAAGTGATTGCACAAAATAAAGACACCTGCTCTTACTCCAGATATTTTTTGTGATTTTTAATGTTAAGTGAAAATTTTATAGTGCTACATTCTCAGGCACTACTGAGGCACTACCTCTAAGGTTTAATGAGATGACTCTGTATTTGGCAAAGATCCTCACAGTCCATATTCTGTTTTTGTTTATAACACTGTATCTCCTAAAATAGAAACATTTTAGGGGATTACAGTAGGGTAAGAGATCCTGGGTAACTTTTCTTAGAAAACCAAGAATGTAGAAGACATAGACCTATGTACCAGAAGGGGGACATTTGCATTTTCCAAATTGTGTTCCAAAGAAGGCTATTGTCCCTTAACTAGAAAAACAAGCAATAAAAGCTGGGTGGGTGTGGAAGAGGGTGGTATTCTGTCAAAATAAATCTGGTCATGTAGGCATTAAATTAACTTAAACAGGCTTTTTTACTGCAGGGCTTCTGTGAATTTGAAGATTTTCCTGAACCAGGAGGTGACCAAATATATCTACTCCTTTGATCTCAACACTTCCTAAAAGACAGATACTAACATGGGTCTTGATGTCAATGGTAGTTGCATGATTCTTTGATTATAAACTTGGCTTTGATATATTAGAGCATCAGGGCTGAGTATTGGGGTTGTGGAAGTGGCAAAAGATGAGTCAGTACACACAGAGGAGAGAAAGTGAGCAGCAAAAGCACAGCTTTGATGATCTGTTACCCTGAGGGCACAGGCTGCAAAACTTGAGGTGGACATGTGGGAAGTGTTGGGATTATAGCTAAGCCAACCCACTTAGATAAGCATTTCCTTATCTAAGCTCTGGAGTCTTTTATTTTTATTTTTTGCATTCTATTTAGTTTAAAGTTTATTACTGCTTCTCTGTTGACTAGCATAAATGTAGGTAGAAAAGATCCTCTTGGATGTGACGGCTCGCTCCTGTAATCCCAAGGCTTTGGAAGGTTGAGGCAGGAGGATTACTTGAGCCCAGGAGTCCAAGGCTGCAGTGAGCTATAATCACACCACTGCACTTCAGCCTGGGTGACAGAGTGAGACCCGGTCTCTTAAAAATATTAATAATGATAAAATAAATTTTTAAAAATATCCTCTCTCTTTCCTTTCAAGCAATTTTAGAACCAAGATTTTCAGAGAGGCAAGGCTAAGCATCAGCCAGGTATTATAAAATATAAGTAACAGCATAATATGGCTTGTATTGTTTTTTTTTTTGTTACACCAAGAGATTTCTTTTTAAAACTGTTTTGAATGGCCCATAGAAACTCTATTTATTGACTGGAGTAGCAGTGGACTTTGAGTATACCGATTTACAAGCCATAGCCTCTGTGAAAGGATGAGGCTCAGGCGACTTGAATGCTGAATGTCTGGGGAGGACTGTCATGCTGCTGGTACTCTGTACAAAACCTTAGATGCTGGTCTCATAGTCTTTCACTAAACCATGGAGAGAAAATAAGACAATTACATAATGTAAGATAGAACACAAGCTTCATAAGAGAGATCAATAATATATATGGTTGTAAAAAGAAAGAAACAATAAATGACTGGGGGAAGGGTAAAATCAGAAAAGATTTGAAGGGCTTCAAAGCAGCGGTGCCCAAACTTTTTGCCACCAGGGTCCAGATTCATGGAAGATCATTTTTCCATGGACATGGGGGACAGGGGTGGATGGCTTTGGGATGAAACGGTTCGACCTCAGATCATCAGACATTAGACTCTCACATGGAGCATGCAACCCAGATCCTTCACATGCATAGTTCACAATAGGGTTCAAACTACTATGAGAATCTAATGCTGCTGCTGGTCTGACAGGAGGCAGAGCTTAAGTGGTAATGCTCACTCGCCCAAGGCTCACCTCCTGCTGGGTAGCCCAGTTCCTAATGGGTCATGGACCAGTATCAGTCTGCACCTGGGGGCTGGGGAGTCCTGTTTTAAAGGACAGAAACTGGGAGACGGATCCAAGATGGCCAATTAGGAGCAGCTCAGGATTGCAGCTCCCAGCAAAAGCGCGGAGGGTGAGTGGACGCCGCATTTCCAGACGGATTTTTATGGCCTACAGGCCAGGAGATTCCCAGGTGGAGGAGCCCCACGGGTCACCAGCGTGGCTGTTTCGGCCTGCACAGCTGTCTCGGCCGGTGCCCCGGCGCGGCAGTTCTCCATACAAAATACACGGGTCTGGGCACCGTTTTAGCTGGCGATTGGCACTCCGGGAAGACAGAGTCACCCATTCAACTGATAGAAAAGGGGACTGAAACTGGGAGCCAGGCCAGGAGAATCCCAGGCAAAAAAGCACCGCAAATCTCAGCGCGGCTGTTTCAGCCATGGGTCGCTGCACGGGAAATCGCACAGATCCCAGCGCCTTTTCAACAGGCAACTGGAACACCTGGGAGACAGTTGACAGTTCACTCTGAGGCAGGGAGCCAGGTGATCAGGCTCGGCTGGTCCCACCCCCACAAAAAAACAGCAATCTGAAAAGCTCTAGATTGAGAGATTCACAGCAAGCACAGCTGAACCCGGGACAGTCCAGCTCTGTGGGGGAGGGGCGTCCGCCATTACCAAGGCAGTCCACCACTACAGAGGTAGTCCGCCATTGCTGAGGCAGCCGGCCATTGCCCAGGCAGCCCGCCATTACCGAGGTGAGTCCGCCATTACAGAGAGTATCTGCCATTACAGAGGTGAGTCTGCCATTAGAGAGAGTCCCCCATTATAGAGGTGAGCCGCCATTGCCAAGGCAGTTCTAACTATACCCGTATAAACAGGACTGCAGGGAAGTTCACATGGTAGCTGGGTGGAGCCCACAGCTGCTCAGCAAAGCCTCTGTAGGCAGACAGTGACTAGCCTGCCTCCTGGCAGAGAAGGGCAGCCCTGAAAAAAGGCAGCAGGACAACAGAAACTCATAAACAAAGCCCTAAATCCCTGGGACAGAGCACCTAGGAAAAAAAAAAGGGGGGAGGGGTTTATGAGTTCTGCTGCAGCAGACTTAAAAGTATCTGCCCAGTAGCTCTGAATGAACAACGGAGCTCACAGCTCAGCACGTGAGTTCCTATAAAGGACAGACTGTCTCCTCAAGCAGCTCCTTGACCCCCGTATATCCAAAGAGTCACCTCATAAAGAAGAGCTCAGACTGACATCTGGCAGGTATCCTTCTGGGACAAAGATAGCAGAAGAAGAAACTGGCAGCAACCTTTACTGTTCTGCAGCAGCTGCAGGTGATCCCCAGGTAAGCAGGGCCTGGAGTGGACCTCAGCAGTCCTACAGCAGAGGGGCCTGAATGTTAGAAGGAAAATGAAGAAACAGAAAGAAATAACTTCATCAACAACAAACTGGACATCCACTCAGAGACCCAATCTGAAAGTCAACAACTACAAAGACAACAGGTGGATAAATCCACAAAGATGGGAAGAAACCAGCCCAAAAAGGATGAACACACCTGAAACCAGAATGCCTCTCCTCCTATGAGGGATCACAACTCCTCACCAGCAAGAGAACAAGGCT
Organism: Cacajao melanocephalus; assembly: GCA_963573385.1. NCBI lineage: Eukaryota > Metazoa > Chordata > Mammalia > Primates > Pitheciidae > Cacajao > Cacajao melanocephalus. The sequence goes on from CAUYLG010043359.1 coordinate 18,706, forward strand.
GGATGGAGAATGAATGCGAAGAATTGACAGAATCAGGCTTAGGAAGGTGGGTAACAAGAAACTTCTCTGAGCTAAAAGAACATGTTCTAACCCAATGCAAAGAAACTAAGAACCTTGAAAAAAGATTTGAAAAAATGCTAACGAGAATAAACAACTTAGAGAGGAATATAAGTGAATTGATGGAGCTGAAAAACACAACACGAAAACTTCGCAAAGCATGCACAAGTTTCAACAGCCAAATTGACCAAGCAGAAGAAAGGATATCAGAGGTCAAAGATCAACTCAATGAAATAAAATGAGAAGGCAAGATTAGAGAAAAAAGGGTAAAAAGGAATGAACCAAATATGGGATTATGTGAAAAGACCTAATCTACGTTTGATAGGTGTACCTGAATGTGATGGAGAGAACGAATCCAAGCTGGAAAATACTCTTCAGGATACTATCCAGGAAAACTTCCCCAACCTAGCAAGGCAGGCCAATATTCAAGTCCAGGAAATACAGAGAACACCACAAAGATATTCCTCAAGAAGAGCAAACCCAAGGCACATAATCGTCAGATTCAACAGGGTTGAAATCAAGGAGAAAATACTAAGGGAAGCCAGAGAGAAAGGTTGGGTTACCCACAAAGGGAAGCCCATCAGACTCACAGCAGATCTCTCAGCAGAAACCCTACAAGCCTGAAGACAGTGGGGGCCAATATTCAACATCCTTAAAGAAAAGAACTTTCAACCCAGAATTTCATATCCAGCCAAACTAAGCTTCATAAGTGAAGGAAAAAAATTCTTTATGAACAAGCAAGTACTCAGAGATTTCATCACCACCAGGCCTGCTTTACAAGAGCTCCTGAAAGAGGTACTAAACA
>CAUYLG010043360.1:0-36587 GCA_963573385.1 Cacajao melanocephalus
CATCACCACCACCATCATCATTGTCATCACCATTGTCACCACTATCACCATCACTACCATCATCATCACCTTACCACCATCACCACCATAACTACCACCACTACCATGACCACCACCATCACCACCAACACCATCACTCCCACCAACAACATCATCTTCATAATCATCATCACCACCACCATCATCACCATCACCCTCACTACCTGTACCACCACCACCACCTAGCATGGCTGTGAGGGGTACTGCTCACCTGATACAGTCCGAGTCACCGGAGGAGGAGAGGTACTCCAAGCCCAGGTCTTTGTTGGGGAGGTTCAGCATGGGGTTGGCTCTGGAGAGAAAACCTGGTCAGGTGGCCTGGCCCTCAACCACCCCACCAGGCCTCTTACCTAGCCTTTGACCCCTGCTTACCGTTCAGTGTTGTACATGTTAGTCCCTGGGATGGCAGGGGCTGAGGGCATCACCCCCGCTGCTATCTTTCGGGCCTCCTTGGCAGCCTTCATAGCTCGAAGCTTCCGGTTGTAGCTGTGTGGAACCAGGAGGAGGGTCACACTGTTGCTGCACACCTATTGTGTGCCCAGTAGAGGCCCTGAGAGTGTGGCTTCACAAGATCCTGGGAGGCGAGTTTTAGCTCCATTTTACAGAGGGAAGAAGTTAGAGCCAGAGAAGGCAAGTGATTTGCTGCAGGTCACATAACCAGTGACAAAGCTTGAAGTCAAACCCAGATATGGCTGCTGACTCTGTACATGTTGGAAAAAGCAGCAGCATCTATTAAATGCATAGTGTGTCCCAGTATCTCGTTGGGTGTGAGATGCACATCACTTCCATGAGTGCACTAAGGAATCTAGTGTCATGCCCATTCGCAGATGAGGGCACAGAGGCTCAGGGAGGGCAGGTGGCTTGCCCAAGATCTCACACTGGGTCACTGGGGAGTGAATGCACGTATACCTATGCCTAAACCCCAGCTCTTTCCACCCCCGCCCCCTGATGTCTTGGGTGGTAGGAGAAGGTGAAGGTTGGAGACATGGGGGCAATGGGAGCTGCACCTCTTCAGCACACACACGAAGGCCGTGGTCATGATCACAAGGACCAGCAGCAAAGTCACTCCCAGTCCTATGATGACGCTGATGAACTGATTCAATGGGTCTGACTCCTGGCTCTTCTGGGCACCCTGGAGAAGGATGAGTGTGAGGGAGACTGTGGGGGCCCTGCAGCTTCACCTGCTGCCCCACTCTGCCTGCACTCACCAGCACCACCAGCCCCAGCCGCAGCAGCTGCGTCAGCGAGTCCTGATCACTCCGGATTATCCTGGCCACAGAACTCCACTTAGGCCAGAGGGACCTTGGCACACCCCAGACTTCCTGCTCACCCTGACGCCTGCCCCAGGGGCAGCCCTACTCACACACTCAGCTCATCAAGGGTCAGGGCTGTCCCATTGGGGAAGACAAAGTAGGCATCAAGGTAGGAGTTGGCTTGGGCCCTGGAGGGGGACAGAGTTGAAGAGTCAGCAGGCTGGACCACCCAACGGGCCCCTCCTGCTACCAATTCTCCCCCTCACCCCCACCTCCAGGTCTCTGGGCACTCACCGAGCTGCAGAATCTATGTCCTGAATGTCTACAATGTAGACTGTAGTCCTGGTCGCCTGGGTAAGAGCCCTGCAAAGGGAGCGGATGTCACAGAGGCCTGGGGTAGGGGCCTTAGCCCCTATGGCACAGGGTAGGGCATAGGGTAGGGGCCTATGCCATGGGAATTTGGAATTGTGTGAGCGAGAAAGGGGCACCTCCTCTGGACAGCTCTGTTGGCTGAGTAGGTAGCACTTCCATGCAAATTACAAGAGGAAATCTCTTCCTCTGGGGCTGGGTTAATAGCTTAGCAAGCAGAGTGCCCTTGTGCAGTGCACAGCCTTCACAACTGTACATGGCAGCCCTATTCCAAGGCCTCCCTCTCCCCTTGGCTGGGTATGGGCTTCTGGGGACATGCAAAAACGTGGTGCAGGTTAAGGTACAGGGTTAAAGACAGAGACAAGGTCAAATGTGGGTCAGGAACGGGATTGAGAGACATCCCATCAAGGTTTTGTCAGAGACCAGGCTCCTACACCCTGTTCCCACAGCTCCCTCCCGTGCTCCCCAGACCTACGCATTAATCTCCTGTCTGTTGGCGCCCACCTCCTCCCTTGGTGTGGAGAACTGCAGCCGCACGCGGTAACTCTGATCTACGGTGAAGAGCTAGGGGAAGAGGGTGTGCAGGAGATGGGGCATGAGGGACCCTGGGGGCTGGCAGAGGGCGTTGAGGGCTGGAGGTGGGACTGGCACTCACATTCAGGGTGGTGTTGGTTTCCAGGGAAGGTCCCACGGAAGGTCTGTCCCTGGCCTGGACTGTCACTTGGTAGGTGCCTTGCAGAGTGGAGTCAAGGCTGGTGATGGGCCTGTGGAAGGTGGGAGGTGCAGTCAGTCTTTGAACCCAAGCTGAATCCTCAGGAGCCTTGTAACCTTCAGGATGGGGGACTTGCTGCCTGGAAGCTCCCATCGGGCCCCTCCCCCACCCTCCCTCCAGGGGCCGCCGCCGTTACTGAATGCTCCCAGTGAACCCGTCGGCCTCGGAGGAGGTAGAGATCCAGAAGCCCTGGAAAGGGATGGTGGCGCCATCCTTAGAGATGAAGTCTACTTGGAGGATGGAGAACAGGATGACGCCATTGTTCCCTGAATCATCATCTCTGGCCTGGGAGCAAGAGTGGACAATATCTGGGGGCCCGGCCAGGCCAGGCATCCCTCCACCCCAACAGGCAAGGGTGGGCTGGGAGGCTGGTCCTCACCATCTCTGTCCACCATCCCCACACTGCCCCGAATAAGCAAATGGTTTCAAAAAGCTGTGTGCCTGCTTTGGACAAGTCCCTGCCCCTGTCCCCGACCTCTGAACAGATCACTGCCCAAAGTCCCTCACATGTGGAAGTCCTGCCCTGCTCCCCCCACCCCTCCACTGCCACACTCACACACACACACACTCACATTCACACACACATACACACACTCTCACACACTTATCCTCTCACACACTCTCACATACACACACCCTCTCACACTCACACTTATCCTGACACACACATATACACACCCTCACTCTCGCATGCACTCACACACACTCAGTTCACACACAATCACACACAAATACACACACTCAATTCACACACTTGCACAGTCACACACACATTCATATACACACACACACCCACGGTCACATATACATACTCACATACAGTCACATGCATTCACATACACTCACCCTTATACACACACACATTCACACTTGGACATACACATACACACTGGTGCACGTGTGCACACACACACACACACACACACACACAGAGTGATGCTCAGATTTCCTAAGCACCTCCCCTGGGACCCCTCATTTCCTTGCTAATGTGAGTACCAATTTCCCTAGTGGACAATGAAGCTGGTTAGGGAGGGGACACAAACATTTTTATTCATTCTAGTGCCTTTTAGAGAAAAATTTAACTAGCACACAGAGCCTCCAGTCCACTGACGTTACTATTGAGGATAGGCCAACACCGATGCTTTAGTCTCAAACAAGAGTCTATTTAAAGAAAATTGCTGGCCGGGCACAGTGGCTCATGCCTGTAATCCAAGCACTTTGAGAGGCCAAGGCAGGTGGGTCACCTGAGGTCAGGAGTTTGAGACCAGCCTGGCCAACATGGTGAAATCCCATCTCTACTAAAAACACAAAAAAATTAGCTGGGCATGGCGGTACATGCCTGTAGTCCAGCTACTCGGGAGGCTGAGGCAGGAGAATTGCTTAAGCCCAGGAGGCGGAGGTTGCAGTTAGCCGAGATCGCGCCATTGCACTCCAGCCTGGGTGACAGAGTGAGACGCTGTCTTAAAAAAACAAGAAAAAAAGAAAATTGCAGTGGCCAAACTCATGACATTAGAACGAAATTGGAAGATTAGGAAAGTGTTTTAAGGCTTGAAAGTCACACAGTTACTGTCTCTATCTAGAGAGGGAGGATTACCATCCCCATTTTATAAGAGGAAACTGAGGCTCTGAGAGACCCTGTCCTTACATTCAGCTTTAAGCGGGGAAGGCCAGCCCTGTCCATCTCCTGTACCCATGCCCTTTCCACAGCATAGGGAGTAGCACCCACATGCCACCTTCTGGGAACTGCCAGCTTCTTGTTGAAGAGGGAAACAGAGTCCCAGAGAGGGAAGACAGCTCTCCAGGTCAGTAAGAAGCCCAGCCAGGCCCAGCCCTCAGCGGTGTGGGAGGCCTCTCCCACACACAGCATAGCCACCACCCTGATAAACTCGCTCACAGCCAATACCATAAACAGCTGAAAGCCTTTTTATGAGTTGGCTCTGGGAATTATTTAATGACAAAGCACTCGTTTAATTTACAATTGGCTACGAGTTCTCTGTAGTACTCAAGAATTCTGGTATAGTAAAAAATACCTAGACTGCAAGTGGTATTTATGGTCATGACATTTTTATGAATGCTACATTTAACACAGTGAAGTTTGATTACATTGATTAGACAGGTGTTGGTTTCCCTCCTGGGGTTTTCTTTTCCATATGTTGGAGCCCATAGATTTTCTTTCTACTGTTAAAGGCTTGAAGGCCCCAGCCCTGTGTCCCCTGAGGCTAATGTGACCAACAAAGGCTGGAGCCAAGGACTTACCCGGACAGAAGCCACCTCCCGGTTGGGCAGCACAAGTTCAGGGATGATCACTGCAGGTGTGAATGGGAAGGGGGTCAGCAGGGTCGGGACACTGCCCACCTGGACCAAGGCTGGCCACGAGTGCAGCTCAGGGCTCATCTGACTAAACCTGCCCTCAACCGCTCCACTGAAAGAGACGCCATTACAGCCACCACTGGGCCAGTAGTTAGCAAGTCAGCCACCTCCCATTGTCACAGGCAAGGTCACAGGCCCGCACGGGATAATGGAGGCCCAGAGAGGGAAACCCTGGGGGCCAGCACTCGGCATTAGGTGGGGCAGAGCTGGAATGAAAACTCCAATGTTGGCTGGGCACGGCAGCTCACGCTTGTAATCCCAACACTTTGGGAGGCCAAGGCAGGCAGATCACTTGAGGCCAGGAATTCAAGACCAGCTTGGCCAACATGGTAAAACCCTAACTCTATTAAAAATACAAAAATTAGGCATGGTGGTACACGTCTGTAATCCCAGCTACTCAGGAGGCTGAGGCAGGAGAATCACTTGAAGCTGGGAGGTGGAGATTGCAGTGAGCCGAGATTGCACCACTGCACTCCAGATTGGGAGACAGAGTGAGACTTTGTCTCAAAAAAAAAGAAAAATAGGAAAAAAAGAAAAAAATAATCCTCCAATGTCTTCTCCCATTGCAGCCCTGGGAAGAGGCAGGATTAGAGGCCTTTCCCCCTTTCTAAAGGCCCTCCTGGAGCCCATGGATGGTCTGTGGGGGTTGCCCAAGGGTGACCTCATGGAGCAGGGGTATGTGTGTGTGAACAGGGTTGCTGCTTACCAAAAGTCTTATCTTCAGGCAGAAAATAGGGTGCGTTGTCATTCACATCCTCAATGGTAATGAGGAGACTCCCTAGGAGACAAGGTCAGCTGGTTTTGGCTCTGGACAAGAGCTTGACCCAAAGAGCCTGGGCCTCAACCCCATGCCCCATAGCCTCTCTCCCATGTGTTCCCCGTGCTCAGTCCCCTCCCCTGCTCCTGACCCAGAATGCCTGCTCAGTCTTCTGTAGCCTGTGTGGGTGGGAGTATCATCCTAGACCTCAGAGCAGATAAGCAGCTTGTCAAAGTCACACAGCAATAGTTAGGTGGGCCAGGATTGGGCCCAGCCTAGGTAGATCCCACCTATGACATTATATTGACACATTCTAACTATGCAAGCTGGTTGTTTAAATGCCCACACTCTACCTCAGTTTCCTCATTTATAAAATTGGTAGGGACCACCTAACCCATGGATTGTGTAGAAGTGCAAAAATGCTTATAAGGTGCCTGGTGCAGTTCTTGGCTGTCATAAGGACTCAATATATGCTAGCTGTTAATGTGGTTATTATTGCTATTTGGTGTCAGAAGTGGGATACAAGTACATATCTGGCTCTGAAGTGTGATCTTTCTTTCACAGCATCTTGCAAAATAATGGCATTAATTCGGTGCTACTGCATGCCAGGCACTGCACTAAATGCTTTACATGGATCTTCTCATTGATTCTTCACAGCCAACCTACTGCCCAACTCCACTGGACAGATGGGGAAACTGAAGCTTGGAGAGGATTTGAGACTTTCCTAGTATTTGCAGCTGGAAAGGGCTGGAGCCAGGATCTCAGCCCAGACCTTGTGAGTCCCAGCCCAGGGCTTCTTCCCTCAGCCCCTAGCTGTGGCCTGCCACGCCCTGTAAGACCAGGCCACCTTACCATTGTTGCTGTAGGCCTGGAAGCCGGTGTCCGTGGTGAGGTCACAGGCCCGCACAACCAATGTGACCAGGTCACAGGCCTCGTAGTCAATGGCTTTGCTCTGGTTGATGTACACAGAGCCGTTGGCCACCACTGAGAACCAGCCCCAGCATAGGCTGCCCACATCGACCCCGGCCTTGGTGCAGAGAATGTTCACAAGCTGTATCTCCAGCTGGGCTTTGGTGTCCACATCCAAGGCAACCACCACAGCCACCTGGCCGTGCTGCGAGCCATTCTCAGCCACACGGACACCCCGGAGTGAGGCTCCATCCAAGGTGGGGGGATTGTCGTTCACATCTTCCACATTCACACGGACATATACTGTGGTCTCACCCCCTTGGGGGTCTGGGTTCTCAGCATTCACTGTCAAGTTGAAGATGGACTGTGTCTCGAAGTCCAGGCTCACATCCGGGGGCAGCCAGAGGTAGCCCTCAGCCCACCCAGCCCCCAGCACCAAGCCTCGGATCATAAAGTTGTTGGCACCACTCCCCGACAGGCTGAAGCTGATGCGATTGTTGGCTTCTGTCTGGTCTGCATCCCAGGCCTTCACCACGCCCACTAGCACGCCTATGGATGAGGGACAGAGCTCAGACGGACTCCTGGCCCCACCATCAGAAGCCTCCTCTGCCCTCACCTCTCTCACTCCAGGTCCACCCTGACAAAGTCACACTGGGCCCCAGCCCTAGTGCCTCTCCTGACCCAGGGAACAAGTACCTGGATCCTCCTCCTTCACCGTAAAGTTGTAGCTGGACTGGTTGAAGATGGGCAGGTTATCATTGATGTCCTGCAGGCAGAGACAGGTCTGAGTCCCCGGATCCCATCTCACCCTCCCCAGAGCCAATCTGAGAAACCATAATCCCTGTGCTCCGAGGCACAGACTCTACCAGTGCCTCAGAGCTCACTGCCCACTACCCAGACGAGGAAACAGGCTCTGGGAGGGGGGAAGTTGCCCAGGTCACACACCTGAGTTTCAGGGGCCTGTGGTGGGAGCTTGGCCTTACATATCCATCCTCAGGAAGCCCTGCCTGCCTCCTTGGATACATAAGGCCACGTTTCTCTGACCACAGCTCAGAACTGTTCTAGACCCTGATTCCTGGAAGCACAGTTCTGAGTCCCCACCTGCGACCCTGCCTGGCCCAGCTTGACTCCCATCTCTTGGATTTATTGTGTTGGTACCAATACCATTATGTGTCCACGAAGGCTCCAAGGCCCACACTTTCCCTTGTCCCCTCCTACCCCTGTCCCTCCTGCATACAACTGAGCCCACGACACCAGCTCTGTGCTCAGCTGAGCTCCAGGACCTGCAGAAGCTTAGACCTGCTCCTGCCTTGGACATTGGCTATTTTTGGCTCTCACCTCTGTGGCCAGCCCTAGCCCATCAGACACAGCTGGAGCCCTGTAACTATTGTCACAACCTGGAGGTGACTCTGCCCTCCCCTCTGTCCCCCTAACACTGGCGTGTGCTTGGGGGATGCCCTGAGCACTCCAGCCCTTCCGGGGTTTGTGGGTCACATCATAGGTGTTTATTTTTCTGAATAACCCTAGAACGAACATTTGGAAGACAATATTCTTCCACTTTAGCTAGATGTCTTTTCTGCTGCTAATTTCCCAGAGATGGCATCACGGCTCCATGCACAAGACCAGCTGCATTCTCAAGCTCACTCTGGCTCACAGGAGTGGCTGAGAGCACTGAGTCACATCTTGCTCCACCTTTGCCTCACGTATGACCTTGACCACTCTGGGCCTCAATGTCCTCATCTGCAAAACGGGGTAGTAGTCCCCACTAATAGGGCAATTATGAGGGCTGTTCACAGAGGTGAAGAAATCCGTTCACTCAGGATATGAAGTTCTCTCTTTGCAGCCCTTCCACCCCAAGGACAACCAGCAAGTTCTCATTCTGCTCCAGTTTCTCTATTTCTGAGGTCTTACTCTCTGACCCTTGTGTGAAAATGGTGCATCCCAATCCAGGGGACACAGGGCTACTATGTGCAGTGGTGCAGGCTGTGCACTGCACAACCCTAGAGGATGTAGGGTTATATGCATATCTGTTACAATACTGTTCCAGAGGAAGGTGACTTGTGGGCTGGTGGCAGCCTTAGAACCAGACTGATTGGAGTCACAACCCCATTTTGTGATCCTTCCCCAGGCAAGGTACTGAACCTCTCTGTGCCTCAGTTTCTTTTTTGAGACAGGGTCTTGCTCTGTCTCACAGGCTGGATTACAGTGGCATGAACATAGCTCACTGCAGCCTCAACCTCCCAGGCTGAAACGATCCACCTGCCTCAGCCTTCTGAGTAGCTGGGACTACAGGTCCATGCCAACATGCCTGGCTAATTTTGTTATTTTTGTAGAGATGGGGTCTTGGTATGTTGCCCAGCCCAGTCTCGAACTCCTGGGCTCAAGCAATCCTCTCATCTTGGCCTCCCAAAGTACTGGGATTTTTGGTGTGAGCCACTGTACCCAGGCCTGCCTCAGTTGCTTGATCAATAAAATGGTAATAGGCCAGGCTCGGTGACTCATGACTGTAATCCCAGCATTTTGGGAGGCCGAGGTGGGAGGATCGCTTGAGGCCAGTAGTTCAAGATTGGCCTGGGCAATAGGTAAGATTCTGTTTCTATGAAAAATAAATTTTAAAAATTAGCCAAATTAGCCAGGCATGGTGGCATGCATCTTTAGTCCTAGCTACTTAGGAGGCCAAGGCAGGTGGATTGCTTGAGCTCAGGAGTTCAAGACCAGCCTGGACAACAAGGCAAAACCCTGTCTCTACAAAAATAAAAAAGTTAACCAGGCATGGTGGCATGTGCCTATAGTCCCAACTACTCTGGAGGCTGAGACGGGAGGATTGCCTGAGCCTGGAAGGTTGAGTCTGCAGTAAGCCACGATGGCACTGTTGCACTCCAGCCTGGGTGACAAAGGGACACCCTGTCTCAAAAATAAATAAATAAGGCTGGGCATGGTGGCTCACTCCTGTAATCCCAGCACTTTGGGAGGCTGAGGCAGGCGGATCATGAGGTCAAGAGATTGAGACCATCCTGGCCAGCATGGTAAAACCCCGTCTCTACTTAAAAAAATTAAAAAAAAAAAATAGCCAGGTGTGGTGGTGCTCACCTGTACTCCCAGGTACTTGGGAGGCTGAGGCAGGAGAATCACTTGAACCCGGGAGGCAGAGGTTGCAGTGAGCCCAGATCGTGCCACTGCACTGCAGCCTGGCGACAGAGTGAGACTCTGTCTCAAAATAGATGATAGATAGATAGATAGATAGATAGATAGATAGATAGACAGATAGGAACAAAATGGTAATAACCAGCCTGGCCTTGGGAGATGTCCTGATGTGCAGTAGACACCAGCAATGCTGCTTTTCACCCCTTCCCTTTACTTTTCAATGGTAGCAGGGAGGGTTTCAGGTGGGGCTTTGTGAGTGACAGTTAGAGCTGATAGTTACTGATACCCTCTATAGCTCAGGCACTCTACCAAGCACTTTCCATTCATTAACTGGCTTAACCTTTAGCCTTTTTCACCCCCGTTTTACCGATGAGGGGCCTGAGTACCTAGGGAGGTTGAGTATTGCCTGGGGCCATATGAGTGAGTGGGACTGTAACCCAGGTAGGCTGGCTGCAGAGGGCAGAAGTGTGACTGGCTCAAGATGGAGGAGCTGGCCATCGGCTTGGGAGTCCCCAGGGCCCACCCTGCCATCCAGCCCTGGCTGAGCCAGCCCGTACCTCCACAGTGATGGTGACATTGACTTTGGTGCTGAGGACAGGCTCGCCACAGTCAGAAACAAGCACTGTCAGCACGATGCGGCCCCCCAGGGCGGGGTCAATGGCCTCTCTGTCCAGGGGCCCCAGGTTTCTGAGGAGCCCTGTGTCGGGGTCCAAGGAGAAGTTGTGGTTGTAGGGGCCAGGCAGCAGGCTGAAGAGCAGACGGCTGTTGTTGGTGCCTGGCTCATCATTGTCGTGGGCCTGCACAGGTAAGCAGGGATTGGCCATCAGCCATCAGCACTCCCAGCCCACAGCCCCTCCCCTGCAGCTGGACTGTCCTCTCCAGCGCTGGCCCATGTAGGCAATTATCAGGCCTGGAGCCAGCGGACCCATCTCCCAGCCTCAGATTCTCATCTAAGGGGCTCAGGTCAACAGTTTGCAAGAGCTTCTGAGATCTTCAGCACTGAGGCCATTCTCTCATCTCACAAACCACCGCTGTGGGCCTACAGCATGCCCAGCCCTGTTCCAGGTGCAGAGAATACAGCCGTCATCAAGACAGGCCATTTTGCTCCTGATATTCTGGCAGGAAGGGGGATATAGGAGCAGGAAATTGTAGACATTCAAGGAAAGTTTTAAACTCATAAGTGTGAAGTCCAAGATTCTGATTTTCCCATAATGACTACTTCAGTGCTATATATATACTTTCTTCTTCTTTTTTTTTTTTTTCAGAGTTTTGCTCTTGTTGCCCGGGCTGGTGTGCCATGGCGCGATCTCGCTCACTGCAAACTCTGCCTCCTGGGTTCAAGTGATTCTCCTGCCTCAGCCTCCTGAGTAGCTGGGATTACAGGCGCCCACCACCACGCCCAGTGAAATATTTGTATTTTTTTAGTAGAGATGGGGTTTCGCCATGTTGGTCAGGCTGGTCTCGAACTCCTGACCTCAGGTGATCCACCTTCCTTGGCCTCCCAAAGTGCTGGGATTACAGGCGTGAGCCACCACACCTGGCCTGTATTTTCTTTTCTTTCTTTCTTTATCTCTCTCTCTTTCTTTCTTTCTTTCTTGAGGCGGAGTCTCACTCTGTTGCCCGGGCTGGAGTGCAATGGCCCAATCTCAGCTCACTGCAGCTTCCAATTCCTTGGTTCAAGTGATTCTCCTGCCTAAACCCCTCGAATAGTTGGGATTACAGGCGTGCACCACCACACCAGCTAATCTTTGTAATTTTAGTAGAGACAGGGTTTTCCCATGTTGACCAGGCTGGTCTTGAGCTCCCAACCTCAAGTAATCCACCCACTTCGGCCTCCTAAAGTGCTGGGATTACAGGCGTGAGCCACCACACCTGGCCATCAATGCTATATTTTTAAAATAGCGGATTCTTCACCCAATTTGTATGTCTGTGTGAGAGAGAGAGAGAGAGAGAGAGAGAGAGAGAGAGACATTGTGTGTGTGTGTGTGTGTGTGTGTGTGTGTGTGTGTGTGTGTGTTTTCCTGCCCCGCCAGGGCCTTGAAGGCGTGCTTGGCTTGCCTTTGGGGTGAACCAGCATGGATAACACAGCAGGTTCCTCTGTGCCACCAGGCCTTTGAAGGTTCTGTTCCCTCACCCCAATGCCCCCCACACCTTCCCTGCTTGACTCCAGGCCAGGTTGGTGCTTTCCCTGGGCCTCAACATAGCACAGGTGGGTGACTGTCTGACGCCTGCCCCCTAACTGGGAGCTGTCTGGGGGCAGGAATGGTGGTGGACTCATCTCTGAGGACCCAGGGCTCAGCCAAAGACTGGGTGGGTGCTCAGCAAACATGGCTTTGAACCCAGAGCTGGACCACTCTGTCTCAACCAATTCTTTCCCTTCCTCCCTGCGGGTCCCCTCCTTTAGCTCCTCCATTTCGTTCTGCTGGGATCTTGTTTATTACATGCATCCTTTGAAAGCAGCTGGAGATGGTTATTTTCCAAAAGTCTGACCCTGTCTGCTCATCCCTTGGTGCCCTGAATTCAGGCCAGTTAATTCGTCAAGTGCTTCCTGGGGGTCATGCTGGGCAACACAGTTATAGCGACAGACCGGAAATGCTCCTGCCCCGAGGAGCTCCCAGACCAGGGAAGAAATGCCAAGCAGGAAGGAGGAAAGGCCCAGGCTTCAGGGCCAGAGAAGTTTGGGCTGCAGCCCCAGCGCCGTCATTCACTATCTGTGTAACCACAGAAAGTCACTTAACCTTTCTGAGCCTGTTGTCTCCTGCAAAATGGGAACTATTAGGCCATCTGCTTCAAAAGCTTGTCAAGAGATCAGGGATGGGAACATGCTCTGGAAACTGCACAGTCTCAGAAAGATGGGAGGGCTCTGTGGCCACCAGATTGCCCCTCTGAGGACCTGGTTTCTCACTTCTCACAAGACCCCCTTTCAGATGCCGCAGGGGTGAAGCTGCCCAACTCCTCAGGAAGGACGAGGGGAGGAGCTACTCCTGGTATTTCTCTGGAGCCACGAGTGACTTTTTATCTCATGAACTCTGTGAACCTGGCCACTGATCTCATTCTCCTTTTTGCTTTGGCCACCACGAAGCTCAGAACAGAATTTGAAGCTCACTCCTTCAATTCATTTCACTGAGCAATTCTGCAGCACTGGGTTCTAATTTTACCTTTGTGCCCTTTAACAAATGTCATCCTTATTTTCTCTTTTTTTTTCTTATTTCTTTCATATTTTTATCTTACTGTTTAAGCCACCTCAAGTTCTTTTTGGAGTGGGGCAGGTGGGTAAATAAAAAATAAATGTATGTTTTTGAGGGCTAGCTCTGTGGCAGGCCCAGAGCTGAGCTCCTTACACAAGTCATCAGACTATCCCCTAATGACCCTGAGATTAAGGCTATGGTTCTCTTCATGTCCTGAGAGGAAACACAGGCCCAGAGACTCTGAGTGTCTGTCTCAGAGCCACACAGCGGAGCCCTGACTACCCAGAGCCAGCATACCCACAGATCAGGCTTGGTCCCCTCCCCCAGCCCCACCCACCAGGTCCAGGCGGGCTCACACCTGGATGGTCATGGAGACATTGTCCTCCTCCTCCTGGACGAAGATGTTGTAGGAGCCGCTGACCACGGGTGCGTTATCATTGATGTCCAGCAGGTGAATCTGCAGCGTGGTGGAGGAGGACAGGTTCCCACCATCTGTGGCCTGCAATGTCAGGTAGTACACGGCCTGGCTCTCCCGGTCCAGCAGCTTGCCATTCCTCACTGTCACTGTCCCTGAGACGGGATCCACTTGGAAAAGGTCTGCCCTGCTCAAAGGGGCCAGGTTTAGCAAATAAATACAGACACAGGATGCCCACTTCAGCGTGAATATCAGATACACAGCAACAAATATTCCAGCATATCCCATGTGGTATATGCAACATATTCATTATTTTAAAAAATCAGTCCTCGTTTATCCGAAATTGAAATGTAACTGAGTGCCTCTGGTCTTCCCCAGCTATCCTGGGCCCTGCTCACCCACCTGCCCATGGCCCAACCTGAGCCCTTACCCGTTTCCTGGGAGCAGGCTATAGGTAATTTGGCCCCACGTGCCTGTGTCTGGGTCCATGGCCTGTGAGGCAGAGACATGGCAGGGAGCTGTGCAGAGGAGATGCACGCACCACCACCCATGCAACTCATGGGGACAGAGCGGTCGTGCTTCCTGACACAAAGGGAGAATCCCCAGTACACTCAGATTCACTCATGGCCACCCCCGTCTCACACATACACACACTCACACACACTCTCACACTCACACATGCATGCCTGCTTGTTGAGACCCCACAGCCCCACCGTGTCCACATCACTCACGTGGATGCTGCTGGTGACCACATAGCCGATGGCGCTATGCTCCGGCACTGTGAGCTCGTACAAGCTCTGGGGGAATGTGGGCCTGTGGTCATTAATGTCTCTAAGGTGGATGGTCACCATGGCGACAGAGAAGTTCTGGCTGACTGAGTCTGTGGCCACAACCTAGGGGCAGGGGAGGAGACAGCAGCTATGGGGCCCAAGTGCCCACGGCTTCTGCCCCCGGCACCCCAGAGCAGCCCTCACCTGCACCGTCATCACAGTCTGCATCTCGTAGTCCACCAGCTCGGATGCTCTCACCAGCACCTGCACGGTGGCTGAGCCCGCTGCCCGCTCTGGGGAGATGCTAAAGGCTTCTGTGTCGGGGCTCCCCAGCGACAGTAGGAAGGTGCCATTGCTGCCCTGTAAAGGTGGGCTGTCTAGCAGGGACCCGTCCTCTTGCTCTGCCCACCTGCATCTTCCCCTAGTCCCTGGCTCCAGGCTCCTGCCTCTGGACGCCGTGCCAGGTGAGGTCCTACAGAAGGGGGCTCTCAAAAGACTGCGAGAGAGGGTGCAGGAGGCTGGGCTGGTCACCAGTCCCTGCAAATGTGGGCTCCACAGAAGACAGCTCCCTAGGCACTGTGGGTCCCAGGCCTGGGCTAGAGCCAGGACACACACCCCTCACTCCTGTCAACTGTCTCTCGCACCCACCCTTCACATCCCCCACCCCCCACAGCAACACCAAACACCACTCACACCCTACGTGGCCCCACTGGCCAGTGCCATCCTTCTGGCCAACCTAATGCCACCTGACGCTGTCCTCCACACGGCATTCCCACCTCCTCAGTATCTCCTAACACCCACACCCTCTGGAGTTACTCATCCTCCAGCGCCACCATGTTACCCACCTCTCACCACAGCCTCCACTTAAGAGTGCCCTCCCATGGCCAGGCGCAGTGGCTCACGCCTGTAATCCCAGCACTTTGGAAGGCCAAGGTGGGCGGATCATGAGGTCAGGAGTTCAAGACCAGCCTGGCCAACATGATGAAACTCCATCTCTACTAAAAATACAAAAATTAGCCAGGCATGGTGGTACATGCCTGTAATCACAGCTACTTGGGAGGCTGAGGCAGGAGAATCACTTGAACCTGGGAGGTGGACATTGCAGTGAGCTGAGATTGGGCCATTCCACTCCAGCCTGGGCAACAGAGCGAAACTCCGTATCAAAAAAAAAAAAAAAAACAGTTCCCTCCCACCTCACACCTTCAGAGCACTCACCCCAACACTGCTCAGCTTCCCCCAATTCCCAAGACTACTCAATTCACAGCCGCCCAATGCCAGGAGACCTCAACAGCCACCCATCACCACGGACAACGATGTTCTACTCAGTATCACCTGACGTTCAATGTCAGCCTCTGCTTAGCCCGCCTTTCTATCAGCCCCACACGGATCACCCAGAGGATGACACTGCTTACCAACGCAGGTTTCCAGAGAGCGCCCAGAGCCCCCCTTCTCCATCACCACACCCTGCACCACCAGCACCGCCACCCAGCACATCACACCGGCACTTGATCCAGGCTCCCACTGGCCTCCCCCAGCCACCCCCTGCCCACACCCATGCCACCACGCCTGCCTTGTCCGGGTCGTAGACCACCATGGTGAGGTCGTCGATGGGGATGTGGGGGGAGGCATGCTCGTCCACATAGCCGGTGAAGTTCACTTGGGCCTCTTCAGGGGTGAAGGTGCAGGCTGGGAGGCTGCAGTTGTAAAACTCAGGCATGTGGTCATTGACATCCATCACACTCACTGTCACCCATGTGCTCACCTTGGCCTCCTGCCCGTAGATGTTGAGGTGTGTCTCGGTGGCCTGAGGCACAGAGCAGAGGGCAGAGGGCAGAGAGCCAGTGTTCAGAGAGACATCAAAGGCCAGAGGTTAGAGAGCAGGAGTCTGACAGGTGTGCTGGGGCCTTTGCTCACCGTGACTTGCAGCTGCACCTCCTCACTCTCCTCCAGCAGCTCCTCACGGTCCAGGGAATCATTGACCCTGATCACCCCATCTGCCCCGATATCAAACCAGCCAGGCCGTGTGGAGCCTGACAAGGGGCAAAGGGACAGGCGGAACAGCTGGATGATGGAGCCCTGACCCCATTGCCTCCCCGGCCCAGCCCTGGCCTGGGGACACCCCATCCTCACTGGAGACGCTGTAGATCACAGGGTCATTGATGCCTTTGTCGCCATCCACAGCCTCCACCTTCAGCACCGAGGTTCCCTGGAGGCGGGCCTAGTCAGTACTCCTCCAGCTTCCCCCGCCTCCCGCCTCCACCCACATCCCCCAGGTCCCCTGCGCACCTTGGCTGCATCCTCAGCCACAGAGGCCGAGTAAAACTCCCTGACAAACTGGGGGTCCAGGTCAGGCTGGTCCACCACGGAGATGGACAGGAAGACAGGCATGGAGCACTGGACGATGAAGCTGTTGTGGAACATGCCGCCCATGTCCTGCAGGGAGACAGCTGCGCTTGAGCCAGCGCCGTGGGTCCCGGGCCCGCCCGCCAGCACCCCCACTCACACAGGCCTTCAGCTCCAGCTGGTAGAAAGCGCTCTTGTTGTTGTAGCTGAGGCTGCCATTGAGGACGATGGAGCCATTGGCCAGGATCCGGAAGAGATGCTTGCTGTCCCCAGTGCTGGGGATGACCTGGGGCAGAGCACACTCGGGCCAGGCTCCCTAGGGACAGCGCTGCCCCTAGGAGCCCACTCTGAGCAACACGGGGAAGACCCCAGCTCTGTCACTGACTAGTCACGCTACTGGCACCAGGTCACATGACCTCTCTGAGCCTCGGTTTCCAGCTCTGGGAAATGGGACTGGTGACAACCCTCAGTGGTTTGAAAGGAAGATCCAATAAGATGCAGTTGGCCCTCTGTCTCTGCGGGTTCCACATCCATAGATTTGACCAGCCACAGATCAAAACTGTAGCTATGCCCAAAATGGCTGCATCTGTACTGAAGGTGTACAAACGTTCTCCCTTGCCATGATTCCCTAAACAACACAGCATAACACGCTATATTGACAAAGCATTTGCATTGCATTGGTATTAGAGGTAACCTAGAGGTGATCTAAAGCACACATGTGCAAATACTATCCCATCGCATATCAGGCACTTGAACAGCCATGGATTTTGGTATCTTCGGGATCCTGAAGCCAATTCCCCATGGATACCAAGGGACGACTGTAGGGTGTGTGCCAGGCACGCGGTTGTTGCTCGGTAAATGGCACTAACAGTAAGTCTGTTCCCATGAGAAGTTGGTTCACACACACCCCTTATTGTCTGTGGGACTTGGACAAGACCTGGGAGCAGGCGGGCAGGAAGAAGGGTCTGGTCTGTCACAGGCACCCTCTTTAGGCAAGTAGGCAAGGTGAGGTCTCCAGGGAGCAGGGCTTGTGGCAGAGGAAGATTTTGGGGACCAGGGCTGGCCAAGACAGGGCCAACGTCCCCACCCCAGCGCTCAGGCCCTGGGGTTGCCTGGGGAGATGCTGCCCCCTGGCGGTCACGAAGGCAGTCTGGGCGCCTTCACACTCACCTTCTCTATGGTGTACACGACCACGCCCGCAGAACCCATGTCTTTATCCTCAGCCAGCACAGAGAACACCACACTGCCCACTGGCAGGGTCTGCAGGGAGGGACCCATCACCTATGAGCTCAAATCCAGCTCCTCCTCTCCCTCGTCCGTCACTGCCCCCCTGAGCTTCAGTGTCTTCAGCTGTGCCATGCATGGGGACAGTGTTCCCCTGTCCTTCCCACAGGGCTGCGGGTGGAAGGCAGCTGGGGGTGCGGAAAGGCAGGGAGGATCTCCCTCCTCCCCTCCCCACACAGCCTCTCCACCACCTGAGCTGGCTTCTGATTTTCAGAGCCCCTCAGAACCAGGATGAGGGATCATTCTAGAGCCCAGCCTCACCGTGCCACTGCGCACTTGGACACCCCATGCGCTCTCTACAGCCTATAGCCATGGGTTTCAAACAGCACCCTACAGAGCTGGAAGCTTCTTTTGGGAGACTTCTGCTCCTGGTCTCCTGTCCACATGACCTCTACTTCCTCTTTTTTTTTTTTTTTTTTTCTGAGATGGAGTTTCACTCTCTCCCAGGAGTGAAGTTGCATGATCTTGGTTCACTGCAACCTCTGCCCACTAGGTTCAAGCGATTCTCCTGCCTCAGCTCCCAAGTAGATGGGATTATAGGCACCTGCCACCACATCCGGCTATTTCTTTTTTTTTTTTTTTTTTTTTTTTTGTTTTTTTATTAGAGACACGGTTTTGCCATGTTGGCCAGGCTGGTCTTGATCTCCTGACCTCAGGTGATCCACCTGCCTCAACCTCCCAGAGTGCTAGGATTATAGGCATGAGCCACCGTGCCTAGCCATGACCTCTACTTCCTAATGGTGGCCAAAGAGATCTTTGAAAATTATGAATCAGACCACATCACTCTTGCTTGAAATCCCCCGAGGGTCCCCCCATTCTGTCCAGACCAGACCCCTCTGAGGCCGGGCTGCCACCCACCTCTCTGACCTCACCTCCTCCTCACCCTGCCCCTCCAGCCGCACTGGCTGAGCTCATTCCTGCCTCACGGCCTTTGCACCTGCTATTCCCCTGCCTGGAGCACCCCCTCCCGGAGCATCCCCTGCCAGCTCCTTCTTGCCATTCAGATCTCTCTGTTTAGATGCCCTCAACTCAGAGAGGCATTTCCTGACCCTTCAACTTAAAGCAGTGTCTGCTGCAGTCACTTCCTTCACTTTGCCTTGTCCCATGCTCATGGTGGAGCTCCCCCCATCTGAAATCATCCTGCTTATTTTGTTTCATTGGTTCCTGTCTGTGGCCTTCCCTAGGTGAACTGCCGAGAGTAGCAACCAGGTCTGTCTTGCTTCCCAGGTAACCTCAGTACCTAAGACACTGCCAGGCACCGAGGCATTCCATCAGAGCCTGTGACATGGCTGTCCAGGCCACACATGTCTGGCCTGGCGTGGGACCCCCCACCTCAAAGCTCTTGGCAGGCACATGACAACGGAGTTTCAGGAGTGGTGGCATTTGCTGCCCAGTGACAATTGGGGAACCTCCTTTCCATCCATGTTGCTTAAGTGGAACTATCGCCACTCTCCTCACTTGCTGTGGGGAAGGCCCATCACGCTGACCTAATGCATGAGAGCCTTCCACACCCCTAAACTGGCTCAAGGATAGCTCATGACCCAAAATGAGCCAATGAAAGTCAGCCCTGGGGCTTGGGCTGGGAAGATTGAGAAAGAGATGGTCTCCTTCTCAATGTGAGCCTGTAATTTTATCACCACTCATCTCCCAGGATGGAGGCAATAAGAGAAGCCGAGCTGAGAGGAGGAGAGAAACTCAAATCATATCTTGATGTGATTTGAGTACCTGGATCCAACCATGCCTGAATATATGATTTCAAATCAAATTTCAAGTTGTGATTTGGCTCAAATCAAGATATGATTTGAGTACCTGGATCTAGCCATGTCTGAAGTCTGAGATACCTCTACATTTTTTAGATACACAATCAACTCCCTTTTTTGTTTGTTTTTGTTCTTGTTTTGTTTTGCTTTGCTTTGCTTTCATCACTGAAAGAATTCCTAACCTGATTGATTGCAAAATATTACTATAACCATTTGTTTGTGGGGTTACATTCCCCTGGCTTTGGTTCTTAAAACTGCCCCTGCTAGGAGAGGCTTTTCCCAAACCTGAATGCCCCACTGACTGCCTCTGGCTCTTCCTACTCTGAAAAGCGCTTTGGGATGCCCCTGCTCCACAAATACATTAAGGCAGGTGTCACCTCGTCAATGCTGGTGGAGAATGCGGTGTTCTGGAAAACGGGTGCATTGTCATTTCTGTCTTCCACGATCACCTGCATCTCCTTCTGGTTCTGCAAGTGAGAAAGCCCAGGGGAGCCCAGAAAACAGGGTTTAAAACACCAGGAAAGTGGTGAGTATAGTACAAGGAGCTGGTGTCCTTTGTGTAGATCAACCTACTGTTTGGGCCCTCTCTCTCTCCATACGGTTTTTGGGGCTCTTCTTTTTAAAAAATAGAGGCCAGTTTCTCTCCATATGTTGTTTTCTGAGCCATTTGAAAGTAAGTCGCATCATTAGTTAATTTTTTTAATGTAAAATATGCCAGCCAGGTGCAGTGGCTCACGGCTATGCACTTTGTGAGGCCAAAATGAGAGGATCACTTGAGCCCAGTAGTTCAAGACCAGCCTGAGTAATATAGTGAGACTGTGTCTCTACAAAAAAATCTTATGATTAGCTGAGTATGGTTGGCGAGCGCCTGTAGTCTTAGCTGCTCCAGAGGCTGAGTTAAGAGGATTGCTTGAGTCCAGGAGGTGGCGGCTGCTGTGAGCTGTGATTGCACCACTGCACTCCAGCCTGGGCAATGGTAAGATCCTAACTCAAAATAAAATAAAATAAAATAAAAAATTGGAAAAAAAAGTCTGTGTCCTATTACAGGAATGAGCATTTCTGCTTTGTTTGTGCTAGTAGAGGGAAACAGCTTAAGAGCGGTTCCCACCCTAGATACAGATGGTACAAAAACTAGGGATTTGTATGTAGACCCAGAGAGGGCTCTAAACTCAATCACTGAGTGGGCAAAGCAGTCTTCAAGACAATATAGACAGCCGGATCCCACTGGGTTTCCGAAAACGCACCAAAAAATACATGGAGGCATGTACCTCCGTGCTGAAGGGTGTCAAAGAACACAGCAATGGGGAACGCTTCAGTGGGAGTGAGCTGGGAAGGATTTCCCAAGGTGACTTTAGTTTTATCTACAAGATTTATTATTTATTTATTTATTTATTTTGAGATGGAGTCTCGCCCTGTCACTCAGGCTGGAGTGAGGTCGTACGATCTCGGCTCACTGCAGCCTCCGCCTCCCAGGTTCAGGCTATTCTCACACCTCAGCCTCCTGAGTAGCTGGAATTATAGGCATGCACCACCATGCCTAGCTAATTTCCGTATTTCTAGTAGAGATGGGGTTTCTCCATATTGGCCAGACTGGTCTTGAACTCCTGACCTCAGGTGATCTGCCCACCTTGGCCTCCCGAAGTGGGAAATCAAAGTGTAGTTTCAACTGCCAAAGCAGTTGAAAGTGATTGCCTTTGGGGCACTGGGGTGGGGAGGGGAGGTACTTGGTGCTTTTCTAATCAATATTTATATAAATTAATAATACATTTAACTTTATACTTAAAATATAATCAATATATTTCAAAAAAGCCCTCATATGGTATAAATCATATATTTATATAATTTAAATAAATTTTAGTTGGCTGGGTGCGGTGGCTCACGCCTGTAATCCCAGTACTTTAGGAGGCCAAGGTGAGCAGATCACATGTTCAGGAGATTGAGGCCATTCTGGCTAACACAGTGAAACCCCGTCTCTACTAAAAATGCAAAAATTAGCCGGGTGTGGTGGAGCGTGCCTGTAATCCCAGCTACTCCGGAGGCTGAGACAGGAGAATCGCTTGAACCCGGAAAATGGAGGTTTCAGTGAGCTGAGATTGCGCCATTGCACTCCAGCCTGGGCGACAGAGCAAGACTCCGTCTCAAAACTAAACTAAACTAAAATAATTAATTAATTAATTTTTAAAAATACTAAAATCTTGGTAATATTGTATGACAAATAAATGGTCTAGTATAATCTCGGTATAAATAAACATTAAATTCACTGTTAACTGGGGCACTCTCCGCTTGCTTGAAGTGGGGACACAACGAGGAATGGGCTCTCCCAATCCCTGTCTACCCCTCTGCACCTCCCAACTCACCTGGTTGGAGCCGTCGCTCACGGAGATGGTGACTTGGAATGTGTAGAGTGTCTGCAGCAGCCAGAGAGAAGGGGCCCGTGGTGAGCTCCTGCTGGGTGGGAGCACAGGGGGTGCCGCCACCAGGATGCGGGTTCCCAGAGCCCTCCCAGTGCCCCCTCCCCGTCCCGTGCCCTGTCCAGCTGATGCTCTTTACCTCGTAGTCCAGAGGGCTGGCCAGCTTCACTTCCCCAGTGTGCAGAGTGACGGTGAAGAAGTAGGCATTGGGGCCACTCATCCCATAGGTCAGACTGTCATTGTCCTGGTCTTCAGCTACCAACCAGAAGGCCTGGGCACCTGGGGATGAGACGGGGGCCGCCCAGGGTCCACAGCCACCCTTTCAGTGCTGGTCTGGCCAAGCTGGCTGTGAGGCTGGGCTGGGCGCCTGGCTGCTCAGTACACAGGCTGGACTTGCCATCTGGGACCTCCCCAGGCCTCAGGGCCCCTGTTCCTCAGCACACATTCCAAGGCCTTTGGATGGCAGCATCCTGACTTCCCTTGTGCCCAGTGACTTGAAGGGTACTGGACACAGTGCGGGGGGCTGTACCCAGGCATCTGCCCCTCTCCTTGCCGAGCCCATGGCCCTGTCCTCTCCAGAATACCGAGTTTCCGTGACACAAGACTAGAAGCAGCTGGCATGAACCCGTTCCAGCTGCAGCAGCTGGGTGCAGACTAGAGCTTTCAAGAGCCTTCCGAGACACCCCCTTTCTGCTCGAGTGAGCCAAAGCCTCGTCCAGTCTGCTGCTGGCCTCCTGAAAGCCCCGACTCTTGTACTGCATGCCTGAGCACAGCAGCGGGCTGGTCATCCCACTCCCTAGCCTGAAAGGAACTTTTTGCAGATTCATCAAACCCACCCTATCCCCATGTCCCCACCTCCTTTACCCATCCAGCCTCTGCTCCAACACCTCTGCTGGTCCTGCTGTTCATTAGCAGGGACTTTCTCCTTTTCATGAAGATGCATTTCCCTGAAGCTCCACCACAGGGCTCCGGCTTCAGCCACTGGCACAGGAGCCTACGTCCCCCAATACTTTCATGGGCCACAAGAAAGCTGAATTTATTTTAAAAGCAGAAGAAAGCGGGTGTGATGGCTTACATCTGCAATCCCAGCACTTTGGGAGGCTGAGACGGAAGGATTGCTTGAGCCTAGGAATTTGAGACCAGCCTGGGCAACATGGTGAGATCCCCATCTATACAAAAAAATTTTTAAATTAGGCCAGGCAAGGTGGCTCACACCTGTAATCCTAGTACTTTGAGAGGCAGAGGCGGGCGGATCACTTGAGATCAGGAGTTCGAGACCAGCCTGGCCAACATGGTGAAACTATGTCTCTACTAAAAATACAAAAAATCAGCCAGGCATGGTGGCACATGACTGTAATCCCAGGTACTGGGGAGGCTGAGGCAGAAGAATCGCGTGAACCCAGGAGGCGGAGGTTGCAGTAAGCCAAGATCATGCCACTGCACTCCAGCCTGGGCAACAGAGCAATACTCCATCTCAAAAATAAATAAATAAATAAAATTAGCCAGGTGTAGTGGTGCACAGTGGCTCATGCCTATAATCCCAGCACTTTGGGAAGTCGAGGTAGGAGAATTGGTTGAGCCCACGAGTTTGAGACCAGCCTGAGCAATGTGGCAAAACCCTGTCTCTACTAAAAAGCATAAAGTATTAGCTGGGCATGGTGGTGCATGCCTGTAGTCCCAGCCACCCGAGAGGCTGAGGTGGGAGGATCACTTGAGCCCAGGAGGTTAAGGCTGCAGTGAGCGTGATAGCCCCACTACACTCCAGCCTGGGGGACAGAGCTAGATCCTGTCGCCAAAAAAAAAAAAAAAAAAAAAAGTCCTGTACACTCCTCCCTCTCCAGCCTCTGTGATAAACATGAGAACAGCAGTCGCCTATAGGGAGCAGAGATTGACTAGAACTGCATAAGGGAACTTTCTGGGGTGGAAATACTTTCTCTTGATCAGGGGATTGCTTGCACAGGTTTCACATTTGTCAACACTCTGTGGTGTCTCTTGCTTCACCTGACAGCTTTCGATACTCCTGGATTCTATTCTGACACTGCAACAAAGGCTGTGACTTGTCCCCCAATATCCACTTGTCCCCCTTTTATGAGAACGATGGAGCCCCAGATTTTGAGCTGGGCACACGGCCCACCAGAATGAAGGCCATATTTGCCAGGTTCCCTGGCAGCTAGGTGTGGGTCTGCGGCTTAGTTTTGGCCAAAGAGATGAAAGTAGACACAATGTATATAAAATCCAGAAAGGAATACCCTAGGGAAGGCAGGGCACTGAGCAGGAAGGCTGCCTGACCCACCCCCACCCAGCCACACAGGGAGGACAGCATAATGGGATGTGCCCCCGCAGCTCCCAGCTCCTGGACGGCCACGGGGGAGGGTGATTCACCTCTGCCTTGTTTGCATATCTGTTATTTGGGGTCCCAACCAATAATGCCACCTATGGTTTCTACTTCCCCAACCTATATATATATCCTGCCTTCTGGGAATCTGTTATCTAAGGCCCCCTGGCTCCTACCAAAATGATGTTTCCCAAACTTCATTCATTCCTGTGTCACTGTCATGACCTTTGCTATGATTTTGCTGTGACCTTTGCTGTACCTGTGTTCTGTTCCTGGTGCTCATTCTTTAAATTGACTTTCCATTTCATTTAAAGACATTTACTTTAAAAACAAACTTTACATCAAAAAACCCATCTCACCTGCCATAGATAGAAAGTAGCTTTATAAATAAAAACAAAGCAAAGCTGGGCGCGGTGGCTCACACCTGTAATCTCAGCACTTTGGGAGGCCAAGGCGGGCGGATCATGAAGTCAGGAGTTCAAGACCAGCCTGGCCAACATGGTGAAATCCTGTCTCTACTAAAAATACAAATATTAGCCGCGCTTGGTGGCGTGAGTCTGTAGTCCCAGCTACTCAGAGGCTGAGGCAGGAAATTGCTTGAACCCGGAAGGCGGAGGTTGCAGTAAGCTGAGATCGCGCCACTGCACTCCAGCCTGGTGACAGAGCGAGACTCTGCCTCAAAGAAAAAAAAAAGCAAAGCAAGTCACTAGCTTCTGTGAAAGGTTCTGAGCCTGACACCTGCTCTCTCTTAAAAAAAAAAACAAACAAAAAGCGGGGGAATGGGGGTGGGGGAGATTGCAAACAAGTGTGAGGAGGGAGGAGGAAGCCTGGTGATTTGGCGCTGGTGTTAGGGCCCCTGGAGGTGTGTCTCACATCCTTGGGGACTCTGCTGTTGACCCAAAAGCAGAAGAGGAGAAAACAAACTTCTGGAATCAAAGAACTCCCTTCAGGCCCTCTTTGTCCCACAGTGAGCCGTGGAGCTGCAGGGATTGGGGGCTCAAGAGGGTGACCCAGGACTTTCTTGTGGGTCAGGGCCAGGCATGTGGCAGACACAGGGACCAAGACTCACCCACAGGCAGGTCCTCGGGCAGGATCACTGCTGTCATATTGGCCAGGAACTTCGGGGGCACGTTGGCTGCCACTGTAGGGACACCGAGTGCTGGAACATCGGGACACCCCTGCAAAGCCCAGCCCCCACCTGCTCCCTGGGAGCCCACACTAGTCCTTATGGCCATCCAGGCCATCTGTCCAGACCTGGATTCCTCCCCAGGCCTCCCCAGAGCAGCCAAGCACAGAGCCGGCTGTAGGAGCTGATGTTTGCTGATGAGGGATCCCCTCCTTTCCTTCTGGAGGGTCCTTCGACGGTCTCTAGGTTAGGGCTGCATGGCGGGGGAGGGGAGACACCTACCAGACACCACGAGGGCAGGAAGCAGGAAACAGGACAGCCACAACCGGGCCATCACATCCGCAGGGACCTAAGGGAAGAGGTCAGGGAAGGGCTCCTGGACTCAGGCCTCCCTCCTTTTGGCAGACCCCCATTTGCCTGGGTCTGACCTGAGCCCACTCATCACCACTGCTTAGTAGTTCTCTCCCAGGGCCTCTATCACCCTCTGTCCATTTTCCAGATGCTCCAGGGTGGGGAGAACCAAGGGGAAGGCCAAGTGGGGTGGGGGTGGGTGCGATGGCTGAACCTGAACTTGACACCAGAATCCAGAACCCACCATGCACCAGGAACTGCTCCAAGGCACTAGACGTTCAATCGTGTTATTCCCACACTGTGAGGTGGCTGCTAAGACACCGAGGGAGAAAGGGGCTCGCCTGAGGCCACAGAGAGTCAATGACAAGACCATGCTTGGAACATAGGTCTTTTGGAGTCCAGAGTTCATTCTCTCAAACACTGCACTATACCTGCCTATTTGAAGTATTGAAACTAATAGCATCCTTCAAAATCAAGGCCCTAGAGAGGGACTATGATTTGTCCGGGACCATTCAGAGACTATGGGTGGGCAGGGTCCTCTGTTCACCTACTGATACATCTAATGGCTGTCTTTGCAGCCTTTCCCAAACTGTGCCGCATGGAACCCTGGCCCTCTGAGATGCACCATAGCAGAAGGGTTCTCCCATCAGGTGGGTCTAGGGAGGGTGGCATGCTCTGGGATCCTCTTGTTGATTGATAGCTGGACAGAGACTCCTAGAAAACCCTCCTGGGCCAGTCTTCTTGGTCATCTTACATTGCGAGCTGTCCCTCGTTTAGGAAAAGGAGAAAGCGGGACTTTGAATCACTATCACAGAGAGAACTGAAATGCCAAGGCTTTTTCCATGCCCAAAGACAAGGCAGGGCACAGTGGCTCACGCCTGTAATCCCAGCACTTTGGGAGGCCAAGGCAGGCAGATCACCTGAGGTCAGGAGTTCAAGACCAGCCTGACCAACATGGTGAAACTCTGTTTCTACTAAAAGTACAAAAAACATTAGCTGGGCATGGTGGTGTGTGCCTATAATGCCAGCTACTCAAAAGGCTGAGCAGGAGAATTGCTTGAATGCGGGAGGTAGAGGTTGCAGTGAGCTGAGAGCATGCCATTGAATTCCAGCCTGGGCAACAGATCGAAACTCCATCTCAAAAAAAAAAAAATCCCCAGAGACAACTGATGTGTCACTCCACAGAAAGCAGGAGAGCAGGAGGGGCCCCCACATGTTTTGTTTCTTGCTGTCTGTCTAGAAAGTAGTCCGTATGTTCTATGCTCACTATGTAACTCTATAATCTATCTATAAGACTGAGCTTTTTACTGTATACTTTTTTCTTTTGAGTCAGTGTCTCACTGTGTTGCCCAGGCTGGCCTTGAACTTCTGAGCTCAAACTCCTGAGTAGCTGGGATTACAGGTGTGTGCTACTGTGCCCAGTTTTTTACTGTATACTCTTTTGTGTTAATTAAATATATTAACTTTTCCAAAAATAAATAACTAAAACTTTAAAGCAAACGAAGGAACACATTTGCTACTGTAAGCTAAAAATAAAATCCCATGACTCCCACTGACTAAACGGCTCTGGTTGTGGCCCGGGAGACCCCAGAAAAACTGTTTCCAGCAGTGGCGAGATGGGAGGTCAGTCGCGCCTCATTACATCCTCCTCTTTTACAGCTGACATACATAACTGACCAGTGTTAATGTTAAAATAGAGATCGTAGGACTGAAAGAATAGACATTTCTTGGCAATAAGATGCCAAATTATAAATATGTCCTAAAGCCATGCCAGGCCAGGGTGAAGTCAGGCAGCCCTACAGAAGAAACTCTGTTCTAACTGACACGAGGGTTTTTTTCTCTAGCAGCTAAATAAGCACCGGCCTTGAGAAAAGCCAAATCAAAGCAATCACAGCTCATCCAGTTCACAGATGCTGACAAACTGAGCCCCTGTTCCACCAGCGATAACTGCAGCTTTTTTTGTTTGGTTTTTTTTTAAGATAGAGTCTCACTCTGCGACCCAGCTTGGAGTGCAGTGGCGCAATCTCGGCTCACTGCAACCTCCACCTCCTAGGCTCAAGTGATTCTCCTGCCTCAGCCTCCCAAGTAGCTGGGATTACAGGCACCCACCATCACACTGGGCTAATTTTTGTATTTTTAGTAGAGACGGGGTTTCACAATGTTGGCCAGGCTGGTTTTGAACTCCTGACCTCAGGTGATCCGCCGGCCTTGGCCTCCCAAAGTGCTGGGATTACAGGTGTGAGCCACTGAGCCCAGCCCATAACCACAGCCTTGACTGGACAAGAGACTGATTTCAATAACTTCCTCCTGATAAGAGCCCACCAACCACAGACTGGCTCCAGCTCATACAGAGACTGCTTACTTATGCAACTTCCGTGTCGCAAAAAGACCTTTTGGTGTATAGGGCGTAATTGTAACACACTTAAATGTTAAGTCAGCATCCCAAGTGAGCATGGATCATATGTTACATGCATGTGCGTTCAATATGCATGCATCAGGACCTCCTTTATGGATATGCATAGTTCCTCCTGTAACCTGTTGAATACGTATGTGTAGCCACCCTGCCCAGCACCAAGCACCTGCTCCAAACCCTCCTTAGAAGTGTCTGTCTCTGGTCTTGACCAGAGGGATGGCCACCTGCACGTGGTCCCGTTTCTTTCTCTAGATTTATATTTTGTGTTTTTAAAAAAGTTAACATTACCAGCAGGGCACGGTGGCTCATGCCTGTAATCCCAGCACTTTGGGAGACCATGGCGGACGGATCTCCTGAGGTCGGGAGTTCAAGACTAGCCTGACCAACATGGAGAAACCCCATCTCTACTAAAAATACAAAATTAGCTGGGCGTGGTGGTACATGCCTGTAATAGCTCCTCGGGAGGCTGAGACCAGAGAATCACTTGAACCTGGGAAGCAGAGGTTGTGGTGAGCCAAGATTACACCATTGCACTCCAGCCTGGGCAACAAGAGCGAAACTTCGCATGAAAAAAAATGAACGAATAAAAATAAAAAATAAAGAGTTAACACTACCAAGCGCCCTCACCTGGTCCTGGGCACTTCGTCATGTCCCTTTCTCGCCTGCCCCAGAGCATCTGAAGTGGGCAGGTGGCCCTGGGGAGGAGGGGAGAAGAGGATGGCTTTCAGATCCCAGCCCTGACGGTGAAACAGCATCAAAAAGCAGAGCTCCTCTCCCTGGCACCGCCCACCCCTCCTCCTGAGTTCCAGTCTTGAGGAGCCACCCGATTGCCCCCCCACTCTGACACCTCCTCCTTCTCCTGAACACCCACATCCAAGCCGTGTGGCCTCCTCTCTTTCTCTCTAATCAGCCTGCGTCTCTCCATCCCACACTGGGTGTCCTCCCTGGGGACATTGTCCTCAGCCTCCTCAAGGCCTCCCTTCCTCCGGCCTTTCTAATCCATCCCACTCAACCAAACTAATCCTTCTGCACACAATCTAATCTTTTCCTCCCTCACTCAAAACCCGTCAATGGCTCCCCATGGCCAGAGTCCAGACTCCATAAAAGGGCTTCCCAAAGACTATCCTCGACCTCTCCAGCTTCCCCTCGAACCGCTCCCTGCATCTCAGCCTGCCCCTCATCTCCCACTCGCCTAGGGACTCCCTCTGCCTGCCCTCACTACTGCCCGTCCCTCTTTTTGGAATGTTCTTCCCCACCTTGCTGCCTGATGATCTCTCTTCATTTTTAAAGCCAGCTCCAAGGCTGGGCGTGGTGGCTCACCCCTGTAATCCCAGCACTGTGGAAGGCCAAGGCGGGTGAATCACTTGATGTAAGGAGTTTGAGACCAGCCTGGTCAACATGGTGAAAGCCCATCTCTACTAAAAATACAAAAATTAGCCGGGCAAGGTGGCACATGCCTGTAGTCCCAGCTACTAGAGAGGCTGAGGCAGGAGAATCACTCAAACCCAGGATGTGGAGGTTGCAGTGAGCCGAAATCATGCCACTGCACTCCAGCCCGGGTGACAGTGAGAGATTCCTTCTCAAAAAAAAAAAAAAAAAAAAAGTCAGCCCCAGTGTTCCCTTCTGTCCAGACTCCTCCTCAGTGCTCCCACAGGAAGAACTGCTCCCTCCGCCCATCGTCATGACCTCACAGGATGCTGCAAAGACCCTAGAATAACCTCTGTAGCTCTTGGTATCTGTTATCTCTGCAAATCAGCCTCTCCCACCAGGCCAGAAGAGATGTGACGGCAAGGTCTGAGTCTGATGCACCTCTGTGACCCCCAGAACCAAGCGCAGTGCTGGCTCAGTGAGTATTTCTGAAAGGAATGAATGGGTGAGCCAGTGAGTCACTGCAACCCCAGGGCGCTAATCTGGAACACCCATGAAACAGAGCAGAGTGTAATGTGCTAAATAACATACTCTCTCTGGGCCTCAGCATCCTCATCTGTAAAATGGGAGTAACAGCACCTACACCAGGGGTTTGTGTCGAGGCTTAAAGAGTGCTTCACTCACAGTAAGTATAAAATAAAGGTTAGCAGTCATTATTGTAGGGAAAGAAAGTTCTATCTCTTGCCCTTCTGGTCCCTCTCTTCTCGGGAACTCTGCCCTGGCCAGCACTGGTTAGCTCGCAGCCCCTCCTCCCTCAGCATCTCCTAGACAGTCAGTGATCCTGGCTCCGATCTGACTGCCTGCCTCCTGGGCATGGTTGGCTCCCTGGCCCTGAAGCCCCAGCCTAGCACTCCCTCTTAATTCAGATTCATCTCGCCATGCTTCCCCCAGACCTGCTGGGGAAACAGGGAACATCAGGAAGGCTGACAATCTTAAATAGCTGCTGGCATTTCCTGAGCACCTACGATGTGCTGAGTACCCTGATTCACTCGTTCATTTCCTCAGTCTATAGTTATTGGGTATCCAGGAGCTGCTACATGCCAGACTCTGTTCCTGGCAATGGGAAGGTGATGGTGAGCAAAACAGTGCAGGCTCCAAATGAGACAGATGGCAGACGAGTAAGCAAACTATCACCTAATAGTGCACTGCATCCCTGCTGTGGAGGAGGAGAATGTAGGCATTATGAGAGTGAAAGAAGGGAACTGCTTTAAGTGCTGTGACAGACAAAGAGGGCCACAGATCTTTTGACATTCCTCCCTGCAAGAGATGAGGACTATGTCCGCTCCCCTTGGATCTGGTGTATTAATCATTTTTTTAATATCTTTTTTTTTTTTTGAGATGGAGTTTCATTCTTGTCACCCAGGCTAGTGTGTAGTGGTACAATCTTGGCTCACTGCAATCTCCACCCACCGGGTTCAAGTGATTCTCCTGCCTCAGCCTCCCAGGTAGCTGGGATTACAGGCATGCGCCACCACGGCCAGCTAATTTTTGTATTTTTAGTAGAGATGGGATTTCACCATGTTGGCCAGGCTGGTCTTGAACTCCTGACCTCAGGTGATCTGCCCGCCTCGGCCTCCTAAAGTGCTGGGATTACAGACGTGAGCCACCGCACCCAGTCATTTGGTTTTATTTTCTGTGTTTTATGATGCTTTGACATATTTGGGGCCTTGATGGCTAGGGAGAGACTCCCCTCCCAGGGCTAGCTAATTCCCAGAGACAGCAAGCACCTTACCTCCCCACCTGCCTCTCCCATGCAAACCAAGGAATCCAAAGCCACGCCTCAACCACCCTTTATTTAATTCGCATATACCAAGCAGATATTTCCTCGCTGTTAAACACCTCTGGCCTCTACTCACTAGATGCCAGCACCAACTCCCAAGTTGTAACAGTCAAAATGTCTTCAGACATTGCCAGGTGTCTCCTGATGGGGGAGGGAGAGTGGTGGTAAAATCACCCCTCGTTGACAGCCACTGTTATCGATAAAAAATATAATGCAGGAATTAAAAATATAATGGAGGAATCAGAATATAAAGTTGAGAAACGGAAACTAGGAGAGAAAAATAAGAAATTAGAGGATTAATCCGGGAGGTCCAATGTCTGATTAATAGAAGTCCCAGAAAGAGAAACAGAGAAGGAAAACGGGAAAAGGAAACTATCAAATAAGTGTGAATAGATTTTGTATAAATGAATAACACGTCTCCAGACTCAAAGAATTCCCAGAACAAATTTTAGAACGGAAAGAAAAGAAAACCCACGCCAAAGCATTTTCAGAATACTAGGGATAAAGGCAAGACCCTGAAATCTTCTGCAGAGAAAAGCAAGTGACATACAAAGGACCCAGAATCAGAAGGTCATGAGACTTCTGTAACAATCCTGGAATGAATGGAGCTATGTGTGGAAGATTAATGGTGGCATAAATTCTTTGACATTCCTCCTATTGAGAAGTGAATTCTAATCCTCTACTCTTAAATCTGAGCTGGCCTTAGTGATTTGCTTGATCAACAGAATGCAGCAGAAATGCAGCAATCAGAAGCTTTGCAGCTTACAACTGGGCCTCATGGGCCACTTTGCTCTCAGAACCTGGAGATGTGTTGTCTGAAGTTCAACTATCCTGAGGCCGCCATGTTATAAGGAAGCCCAAGCTAACCACATAGAGAGGCCTGTGCACTGAGGGAGAGCAAG
This sequence comes from Cacajao melanocephalus, assembly GCA_963573385.1. Lineage (NCBI taxonomy): Eukaryota > Metazoa > Chordata > Mammalia > Primates > Pitheciidae > Cacajao > Cacajao melanocephalus. The sequence goes on from CAUYLG010043360.1 coordinate 32,120, forward strand.
CTGTCCAGTCAGTCCCCACTGTCCAACCCCTAATCTTTCACATTATCCCAGCTGACACCCCAGACACCATGGAACAGAGTTGAGCAATTCCTGCTATGCCCTATCCAAATTCTCGTCCCATAGAATCAGGAAATATAATAATAAATTGTTGTTTAAGCCACTAAGTTTTGAGGCATTTTGTCAAGCAGCAGTAAATAACCAGAATACTATACCTGCAAAATACTGAAGACAAATAATTTCCAACCTAGAATTCTACACCCACCAAAACTATCAGTTATATATGAGGGCAAAATAAAAACATTTTTTAGACATACAAAGTGAAAAATGCTACCTCTAATATATCTTTTCTTGGGAAGCTACTGGAGAACATAGTCCAGTCTATGAAGGGATTAAACCAAGAGAAAGGAAGAGAATCCAGGAAACAGAGAGCCCAATACGGAAGAGAGGGAAAGGCGTGGAAACCACAGTGGGTCCCCATGGGAAGAAGGGTTCAGGGAGCTCTCAAGGGCTGTCGACACCCGTGGAAACACAGCTGATGGTGTGAACATTTCAACGATATTTACACCTCTGGCTAGGGTGGAGGGATGAATTTGTGATACCATACAGAAAACTAAGCAAGCTGTACTAGAAAGAGCCTAGGAATATTATATGCCAGTGGCTCGGCTGGGGCCATTCCTGTGGTAGATGGACTACAACAGTATTGTACGCACTGGGGAAGTGTGTTGGCTGAAAGAGAATAAAATCCTCATCTGTCACTTTAAGAAATCAACAGATAATGACCTAGCCCAGGCGGTCAAGGTTGCAGTGAGTCAAGATTTAATCACTGCATTCCAGCCTGGGTGACAGGGCAAGACCTTTTCTCAAAAAAAAAAAAAAAAGAAAAGAAAAAGCTAAGAAGGTGATAATAAAAAAGAAATAAACTGATAATAGCTTTAAAATTATGAGGCCAGGCGCGGTGGCTCACTCCTGTAATCCCAGCACGTTGGGAGGCCGAGGTGGGCAGATCACGAGGTCAAGAGATCGAGACCATCCTGGTTAACATGGTGAAAACTCGTCTCTACTAAAAATACAAAAATTAGCTGGGTGTGGTGGCACACACCTGTAGTCTCAACTACTTGGGAGGCTGAGGCAGGAGAATTGCTTGAACCCGGGAGGCGGAGATTGCAGTGAGCCGAGATCATACCACGGCACTCCAGCCTGGCACTTGGTGACAGCGAGACTCTGTCTCAAAAAAAAAAAAAATCATGAAGCCAGCTGCAGTGGCTCACACCTATAATCTCAGCACTTTGGGAGGCCAAGGCAGGTGGATCGCTTGAGCTTAGGAGTTTGAGACTAGCCTGGTCAAATCCCATCTCTGCAAAAAATACAAAAATTAGTCTGGCATGGTGGCACATGCATATAGTCTCAGCTACTTGGGAGGCTGAGGTGGGAGGATCGCTTGAGCCCGGGAGCTCGAGGCTGCAGTGAGCCCTGAATGCACCACTGCACTCCAGCCTGGGTGACAGAGTGAGATCCTGAGAAAGGAAAGAGAGAGAGAGAGAGAGACAGAGAGAGAAGAAAGAAAGAAAGAAAGAAAGAAAGAAAGAAAGAAAGAAAGAAAGAAAAAGAAAGGAAGGAAGGAAGGAAGGAAAGAAAAGAAAAGAAAAGAAAAGAAAAGAAAAGAAAAAAAGAAAAGAAAAGAAAAGAAAAGAAAAGAAAAGAAAGAAAGGAGGGTGGGCAACAAAATATGAAATTACAGGCCAGGTATGGTGGTGCATGCCTGTGGTCGCAGCTACTTGTGAGGCTGAGGTGGGAGAACTGCTTGAGCACAGGAGTTCGAGGCTGCAGGGAGCCAAGACCTAGCCACTGCACTCCAGCCTCAGCAACAGAGCAAGACCACCTTGAGAAAGAAAGAAAGAGAGAGAGAGAGAGAGAAGGAAGGAAGGAAGGAAAGAAAGAGGGAAGGAAGGAAGGAGCCAAAGGAGGTGAAAGCAGTTGCTTCTAGAGAATGGATGCTGGGGATGTGGAGTGTGGGTGATAGGCTGGCTTTTGTTATAAACCTTGTAGTATTGTTTGATATTTTTGTTTGTTTGTTTTAAGACTAGTGAAGTGGGCCGGGTGCAGTGGCTCACACTTGTAATCCCAGCACTTTGGGAAGCCGAGGCAGGTGGATCATGAGGTCAGGGGTTCGAGAGCAGCCTGGCCAATATGGTGAAACCCCATCTCTACTAAAGATGCAAAAAATTAAAAATTAGCCAGGTATGGTGGCAGGCACCTTTAATCCCAGCTACTTGGGAGACTGAGGCAGGAGAATCTCTTGAACCCAGCAGGTGGAGGAGGCAGTGAGCCAAGATCGCACCATTGCACTCCAGCCTAGGCGACAGGGAGAGACTCCATCTCAAAAACAAACAGACTCTTCAAGTGAAGCAGTGTGAATGAAAAAGTAATAAAGCAATCTGTAGCCGGTTGTGATAAATTAGTTGTAAACACCACTACACTCTGACCAGCCTGTTTAGGTATTTTCTGAAGCAAGGTCTTGCTCTGTCACCCAGGCTGGAGTGCAGTGGCGCTATCATGGCTCACTGCAGCCTCCAACTCCCGGGCTCAAGCGATCCTCCCATCTCGGCCTACCAAAGTGCTGGGATTACAGGTGTGAGCCACCCTGCCTGGCCTATTTGGTATTTTTAAAACTTAAATGCCTACCTTGCTTTGATAAGGTGAGCACTGTTATGGGGGAATCCCAAGTAGCACAAACAATATGAGAGGTGGCCTGGGCCAGGGAAGAGCCAGGTGTATTCCGGGAGTTCAAAGAAGGTCCCTGTGGCTGGGCTGCAGGGAGGGAGGTGGGGAATGGTAGGAGCAAGGCAGGTTGGGAAACTTGCCAGGACCAGAGCGTGCTCCACCCCATGAGACACAGGAAGGAAGGTTTATTCTATGCTAAGAAAAACAGAAAATAGGAGGTCCTTTCAGAGGCTTTTTGTTTGTTTTGCGATGGCGTCTTGCTCTGTCTCCGAGGCTGGAGTGCAGTGGTGCAATCTTGGCTCACTGCAACCTCTGCCTCCCAGGTTCAAGTGATTCTCCTGCTTCACCCTCCCGAGTAGCTGCGATTACCAGCATGAGCCACCACACCTGGCTAATTTTTGTATTTTTGTATTTTTATGTTGGCCAGGCTGGTCTCAAACTCCTGACCTCAGGTGATCCACCCGCCTCAGCCTTCCAAAGTGCTGGGATTACAGGCGTGAGCCACCTACTCGGCCCATCTGAGAGTTTTAAGCAGGGGAGTGACTGGGGCTAATTTCCTCTTAAGACCTTTCTGGCTGCTGTGTGTCGCCAGGCTGGACTGGGGGCAGCAGGCTGGAGAGAATAGGCAAGAGCAGGGCTGTAGTTTGGCGGTAGAATATTTGGGGTTCATAAAATTTCATCTTCACAGCAACTCATTTTGCAGATGAGCAAAGAGGCTTTTGCTGGGAGTGCTCCGCTGAGGCCCTCACAGCTGAAAGTGAGTGGGATGCACAGCCACTGTCCTCTCCACGCCCAAGGCCCTCACCTCTCCCTGATGCAGGGAGGAGGAAGCAGCCCTTGCGTGGCCCCGGGGCCCTTGCGAGAGGAGACAACCCCAGTTCAGATGTGGACCCCAAAGCTTCAAAATGTTTGCCCTTTTGACCTACTCATCCAACTAACATAAATAAGAAGCTCTTGAGAGAGATCCAAGATGGCCGATTAGCAACAGCTCAGGATTGTAGCTCCCAGTGAAAGCGCAGAGAGCGAGTGGATGCCGCAAATTCAGACGAATTTCTGTTGCCCACAGACTGGGAAATACCCAGCGGAGGAACCACATGGGTTGCCAGCGTGACTTTTTGGCCGGTGCAGCTGTTTTGCCGGCACCCTGGCGCGGCATGGTGCTTCTCAGTGCGGAGTATACGGGACCAGGCGCCCTTTGAGTCGGGCTCGGCTGGCCCCATCCCCACAAGGAGAACAGCAATTGGAAGTGCTGAGGACTGAGAGTTTCACAGTAAGCACAGCTGAACCCAGGAAGGCCTAGCTCTGTGGGGAAGGGGCGTACGCAGAAGGAAAACTAAGAAACAGAAAAAACTTCATCACCCACAAAGCCAGACATCCACTCAGACCCAATCTGAAAGTCGGCAATTACAAAGACGACAGGTGGATAAATCCAAAAAATGGGACGAAACCAGTGCAAAAAGGCTGAGAACACCCGAAATCAGAATGCCTCTCCTCCTGCAGGGGATTGCAGCTCCTCATCAGCAAGAGAACAAGGCATGACGGAGAATGAGTGTGATGAACTGACAGAATCAGGCTTCAGAAGGTGGATAATAAGAAACCTCTGTGAGCTAAAAGAACATGTACTAACCCAGTGCAAAGAAACTAAGAACCTTGAAAGAAGATTTAACGAAATGCTAACGAGAATGGACAACTTAGAGAGGAATATAAATGAATTGATGGAGCTGAAAAACACAACACGAGAACTTCG